>QRFJ01000506.1:147890-197333 GCA_006176705.1 Cocos nucifera
CGTTCAGATCTGATCAGATCAAGAGATATATTTCAAAAATTTTTCTCTTTGATCCCAATCAGATCTGGGATGTTTCAGATCTGATTCTTATTATTTTAATAAATAAAATAAAATAAAGATAAATTAAATCAAATTTAATTTACCTGATTTGGGTAATCCTATTACCCTGTTGATGATCCTGTTTGCAGCGGAAGGTTCTGGATCTAGCCACGCAAGCGCCTGGCCTCTACCGGTATCCACTCAGGCTTGGATCTGGAGATCCTCTTCTTCTCTATCACACCTCCAAAAATTAGATCTGGATCTGATCTGGAGGATCTTCAAAACTCCTTTTGAAGATCAGCAGTCGTCCTTTGCAGCAGCGCAGCCTTCTTGCTTTTGATCGCCTTTCTTTGATCTGGATCGCACCAACCAAGGTCCAAAACTCCTTTTGGACGTGGAGAGCAGAGGGAGAAGATGGTTTGGCATGGAGGAAGGAGGGGAGAGGCAGCCTTGGGGCGTGGGGAACTTTGAATTCTCAATTCAATCTTTCTTTAATTTGAGTTGGGCACAGGGTCTTATTTATAGACTACTGTGATCCAACTCCTCTTCTTCCCAACCAATCACAACCCTTTGTGAAATCAGATCTAAATCTGATTGGTGGGAATAGAGTCCCCTGGATTCCTCCTTAGAGGGTGCCTAAGACCAGTCAAAGTTGGTTCTTAGGGAGAACTCTAATTGGAATCCAAAAGGGAGGTGGAGTCCTTGTCCAACAAGGACTCCTAGGCGCCTCCAACTTGGGCACACGCCTAGGGTTGGCGTGCGCCCTCCTCCTTGCCAGGTTCTGGCAGGGGGACAGGCCCCCACCAGCTCTCCAATAGGTGCATGACATGTGGTCAAAAGTCAAAGTGTCAATGGTCAACGTTTGACCAGTCAAAGGTAGACTTTTGACCAAAGTCAAAGAACAAGAAATGGCAGGTGACCAAAAATGGCAGGTAATGTCTTACAAAATAAGACAACCTTTTCTGACTTGGACAACCTCCAGTCAGACCATATGAAGGCCTCTGATTGAGCACAAACTCCTTTGGCTCAGACAGGACAACTTATTTATGATAGCAAAAGAAGAACGTTAGGTTCAATCGAGTGCTAGCACGATTTCCTTGAACCTAATTGAATCTCATTCAGATCAATTGAACTAGATCAGTTCAATTGATGATCACCAGATTCAAACCCTTGTTTGTGTGACCCAGTTAGGTTCAGTTCTGTATGGTAATGGGATATGTCATGATCTCTATCATCGACATCATCGAAACTCCTTTCGATGGATCAGAACTCTTCTGATTCGAACAGCTAGAATGATCGATCATCTAAATCATTCTAATTGCTCCCAAAATCCACCAGTGACACCTAGCAGTATATGGTGGCAACCCATCAGAGCTGAATGCGAACCTCTTGGTGCAGCTACCTGTGTGATTCAGTCCTTCTATCTTGAGCCCCGATCAGATTAGGGTTAAGGTAAACTCGTCAAACCCTAGTCTCTGTCATATGATGTAATCATTCGATTCGAGTCCAATGTGAAAATCTAAATAGAAACTCTTTCTATTATTTCACTCTACCATGGCCATGGATTTCTGGACTTGATTCTCATGATCATCATAGGGCTGCTCCTCTACCACCGAGGTAGATAGATTCCATCTTGATGCAATCCAGTTCCTACAATGAACATGCTATAGCCAACATACACCTCAGGGTTCCATATGGCTAGGAGACCGAGTAATGGTGTAGTCAAACTATAACACCCTCAAGGTGAACTGCCGATGCATCCTCAGGTCAAAGAACCAGACACACTACTGCAGCATCGAGTCAGTCATTGACGAGAAGGTAGACTCCCTAATGACTACTCGAGGTGGTCACGCTCAGTGCCCTCGTTCTCTAACGAGTACCTGTACTCTCGCTCCGGTGTCTCCACACCGTAGACTCAAGACTCATCTACTAAAGAGAAGCGATTGTACACCAACCTTCCGGATCAATCACCATCCTCGTGATGATCCTATGGTCGGGAGCAATTTATGAGTTAATAATGATTATTCATGTCTTAAATTTTCAACTCTTGAAAATATGAATTATCATTACCATTAACTCAAAGGATGTATCACAGACACTAAATACACATATGTGATAGAAAATAACCCATTTATTGATTTTAGTCAAAATTATAATTTTGCCCCTAGAAGTGTATTACAAGTGTCAGCCAATTCTGGCTTCTAGGGCACATATATCTAACAATCTCCCACTTGTCCTAAAGCCAATTGGCTACAAGTCTAAGTCCCATCTTCTCAAGGTGGGCTTCGATCTTCTGCTGGCCCAACGGCTTTGTAAGTGGGTCTGCCACATTATCTGTGGAGTTGACTCTCTTGACCTCGACGTAACCCTTCTCGAGGTAATCGCGGATGAGGTGGTATCGCCGCTCAATATGCTTGGATTTCTGGTGAGACCTCGGCTCCTTAGCAAGGGCTATGGCGCCATTGTTGTCGCAGTATAGAGGAATGGCATCTGATGGCATTACTCCAATTTCTGCAGCAAACTTCTTGTACCAGAATGCTTCCTTTGCAGCCTCTGATGCAGCGATATATTCTGCTTCCATGGTGGAATCTGCTATCACATTTGCTTGGAACTCTTCCAGCTGACAGCACCACCATTGCACACAAACAGACTTCCAGATGTCGACTTTCGATCATCTATATCGGACATGAAATCCGAGTCTGTGTATCCCTGGACTTGGAGTTCTCCATTACCAAAGACCAACATCATATCCTTAGTTCTTCTCAAGTACTTAAGGATACATTTCACAGAAGTCCAGTGTTCTTCACCTGGATTTGACTGATATCTGCTTGTGACACTCACAGCATGGGCTATATCAGGTCGTGTACATAGCATGGCATACATGAGGCTCCCTATTGCAGAAGCATAAGGGATCTTGCTCATGCGTTCTATTTCCTCAGGTGTGCTAGGGCACATCTTCTTGGAAAGATGAATACCATGTCTGAAGGGTATTAATCCCCTCTTAGAGTTTTCCATACTAAACCTCTTTAGTACTTTCCTCTATGTACATCTTCTGTGAAAGTCCTAGCATCCTATTCGGTCTATCCCTATAGACCTTAATTCCTAGAATAAAGGATGCTTCACCTAGGTCTTTCATGGAGAATTCCTTGGACAACCACATCTTGACTGATGTCAACATGGGAATATCATTCCCAATAAGGAGGATGTCATCCACGTACAATACGAGGAAGACAACAGCGCTCCCACTGACCCTTTTTGAAAACACATGGTTCCTCTTCATTTTTGATGAAACCAAACTTTTTGATCACATCATTGAAACGAGTGTTCCAGCTCCGAGATGCTTGCTTAAGTCCATATATGGACCTTTGCAGCTTGCAAACCTTGTGATCAGTATCACTGGATGTGAAACCTAGCGGCTGTTCCATATAGATATCTTCCTCAAGATATCCATTTAAGAATGCCGTTTTCACGTCCATTTGCCATATTTCATAATCGAAATAGGCTGCAACGGCAAGCAATGTGCGGATGGATTTTAGCATAGCCACTGGGGAAAAGGTATCCTGATAGTCAATGCCTTCGCGTTGACTATAACCTTTTGCCACTAGTCTAGCCTTGAATGTCTCCACATTCCCATCTGCACCAATCTTTCTCTTGAAGATCCATTTACACCCAATAGGTACTATACCTTCTGGTGGATCTACCAAGGTCCAGACTTGGTTTGAGTGCATCGAGTCAATTTCTGACTGCATTGCCTCTAGCCATTTCTCGGAGTCGATATCTGATATCGCCTCGTTGTAGGTTTTGGGATCATCACCATGAGCACCATTACCTACGAGGAACATTTCCTCTACTTCCTCTGAAATAATACCTAAGTATCTTTCAGGGGGACGGAAAACTCTTTCCGATCTACGAGGTGGAGGAGGTAGTGTTCTTATTGGCTCAACCTGATTTGGTTCCAATTGGTCCTTAGCTCGTTCTACTTGTGAGACTTTCTCATCAAGCTTGATCTATTTTCCAATGCCGCTATCTTGAATAAACTATTTTTCAAGAAAGATGGCATGTCGACTCACAATCACATTGTGGTCTTCTGGAATGTAGAAATAGTATCCTAATGACTCTTTAGGATATCCTATGAATCGAGCTCTGAAAGGACCTAAACTCTAACTTGTCCGCTTGTTGTCTTTTGACATGAGCCGGACAACCCCAAATTCTGAGATGACTCAGACTTGGTTTCTTACCGTGCCATATCTCATACGGTGTGGTAGGAACGGTTTTAGAGGGAACCCTATTCAGTAGATAGATTGAAGTTAACAATGAGTGTCCCCAAAGAAAATCAGGGAGGTCTGTGAAGCTCATCATGGATCGAACCATATCCAATAGAGTCCGATTTCTCCATTCTGAAACCCCGTTGAGTTGAGGTGTTCCTGGTGGAGTCCATTGAGAGACTATGCCATTTTTCCTTGAGATAGTCTAGGAATTCCCGGCTAAGGTATTCACCTCCTCGATCTGATCGAAGAACCTTAATGGGTTTTCCAGTTTGTTTTTCTACTTCATGTCTGAATTCTTTGAACTTTTCAAAAGCTTCAGACTTGTGTCTCATAAGATACACATACCCATACCTAGACAGATCATCGGTAAAGGTAATGAAGTAGACAAAATTGCCTCTAGCCGGCACATCAAATGGGCCACACACATCAGTATGTACTAGGGCAAGGAGATCTGTGGCCCTCTCCCCATGTCCAACAAAAGGGAGTTTAGTCATTTTGCCTTGAAGACAAGATTCACAAGTTGGATATGACTCGAAAGTCAATGGACTCAATAGCCCATTTTTCTCCAATTTGTTGATCCTATCTTCTGCTATATGACCTAATCTCAGGTGCCATAGATATCTATCATTTGGACTATCCCTAGGTCGTTTGGCATTCACGTTTTGCTCGATAGTTAGAACAGGTACATCAATATGTACATCAATATGCTGATAAAGACCATTAATAAGGAAACCATTTGCAATTTTATTTCTTTCATAAAGAATGTTACAATGGTCCTTAAAGAAGGTGATCACATAACCTTCTTGTGCTAAGCATGAAACAGAAATCAAATTCCTGCTAGCTGCAGGCACAAAATAACAGTAACTTTCAGTCTTTCAAAACTAAGTCTAAACCAGATGGTAATCGAAGAGGGTATGTTCCCACGGCTACTGCAGCAACTCTTGCTCCATTACCGATGCGTAGGATCATGTCTCCATCCCTCAGCCTCCTGCTATCCTCAAGACCCTGCATAGAAGTGCACAGATGAGCACTAGAACCAGAGTCAAGCACCCAACTGGATGCAGAAGAAACCGTAAGGTTAGACTCAATAACGAGCATACCTCCAGAAGGACCTTCCTTCTTGTTCTTCAGGGTGGCCAGGTAAGTAGGGCAGTTCCGCTTCCAATGGCCGTCGCTGTTGCAATGGAAACACTTTCCTTTGACATCGCCTTTTTCTTCTTCGGCTCTTCTTCTTCTTTGATCCTTCCACCTTTTGCTTTTTCACAGACTTCTTTTTCTTTCCATAAGACTTTCTTTTGGAAGAAGTCCGTTCCATAGCAAGAACTGAGCCTTTAGAACCTTTCATAGAAAGCTCAGCGGTAACCAGCATATTCATTAATTCGGCCAAGGAATTTTGAAGTTTATGCATGTGGTAATTCATGATGAATTGCCCATATGCATCAGTCAAGGATTGCAGAATAATATCATTCTGCAGGTCCAAGTCTAACTTCACACCGAGCTTCTCAAGCTCTTCCATGTCCTTGATCATTGTCAGACAGTGATCTTGGACTGACTGCCCATCACGCATCTTAGCCTTAAAAAGTCATTTCGTGACTTGATATTTGGCTGCGCGACTCTGTTCACCAAACATCTCCTGCAGGTGAGCCAACATTTGGCGAGCAGTCCCGATATCCTTCATGTTGGCGCTGGAGCTCATCAGACATCGAGCCCAACATGTAATATCTGGCCTTATTATCTTCGTCTAATCCATTTTTCCAGAGACGCTCTCTGTTCAACAGGATGGACGGGCTGGTAAGGTGGGAGGGTCCTGGTCCAAAACATGGGTTAACTTCTCGAACCCAAAATAATTTTGTAGTTCCTGAGCCAATCTTTATAATTGGGTCCAGTCAGTCTATGTGTGTCCAGGATACGTGCCAATGGGTTGGACGCAGACATTTTCCTGTAGAGAGTCAAAGATTCTAGTTAGATACTGTAATTTTGACTTGACCAATTTATTTAGGGAATTTTATTTTTAAACAAATTAGCTCCCACTATTTTCTCGGATCCCTACACTCCCTCTGTAGAGATGCAAAAATCTCCACGATTAATGATTTCTAGTGGGTGGTGCGGTCTCACCAACTGACTCATCACCTCACCTAACAGTTATTGGTGATGGGTTAGCCAATGAGTGAACAACTCTTGTTCAATGATTCTCTAATCATGGTGCACCCAAACTTGGTCTCTAATTCATGAATCTCACCGTATCCGAAATATTGATCCACTCCTTAGTTAAGTCAGACCCACCATTTGCATAGACTGGGTTCCTAATTGAGTCTCTCACCGTATCCGAAATATTGAGCCCAACTCATCCTCCAGCCCATAGCATCCAATGCCTAATAGACATGGTTGCATCTTCCCGGTGCAACTGAGCCACTGTATCCAGCCGAGAACAATCAACCCCGGGAAGGGCCCGCACATCTACAATGGTGGAAGACCTCAGACTTAATCTTTTCTTAGGGAGAATTGATTCAGGTCTCATTAAACTAGACTTGGCTTAGTCATAACAATTATGACTAACCTAGTGGCATGGGTTAGCTCGGATTATTGACCACCTCAGATCAGAACTGTGTCAACAGATATTGGCCAGGTAAGTGAGACCGGTGGAAGGAATATGCCATTAACTCGTACAAGAACGCATTCAGGTCGAGTAGCTTCCAATTAAAAACCAGTCGGTCGTATGTGCCAAACTTACCTTAGACACCAAATTGTTGAGCCAGAACCAATTGGGTTAGCCTACAATCCAGACTCTAACCTCTGAGCCTAATTAGGTCTTGCTTGATCGTGACTCGATCTTGACCCAGACTTAATCCTATTAGGCTGGTCAATTTAAGCATTGTTGATCCCATCTAACCAACTCTTGATTCGGTTTGATCAACCGCTTAGACCTAATTGAGCTACCCAAGCCCGAACCCAGTATTATGAATATGTCTTAGATCTGAAAATTCTCAATTTTAGACCTAATTAATATTCCATAATCTTAATTCTTAATTAAGTAGGGTTCATAAACAAAATATGCACAATAAATCCTAGGGTTTCAGGATCTAGGGTTTTGCAGAAAGTAAGTTTTGGGTTTCTGATTAAGGACGAACACGCAGCACCCCTACACATCATAAGAACACCCCATCGAATGGGAAGAGAGGGCCTTTAAACCCTTCTTCGTTCTTATGACCGGACGGCCAAGAGGAACGCCTTAATCAGGAACATGTCAATACTACAAAACAGTATTTAGATCTATATCATATATCTCATATACAAATTAGATCTAATCATGGCATATTTTGCATACATCTCATGTATCAAATCATGCATATTTTTAGATCTAAATTATCTCATAATAATCTAAAAAATTAGATTTAAATTGATCTAATCAAAATAAATTCTAATCTAGACAATTATGTAGAACTATTCTACAACTAGTCTAGACATGCATCAATCATATCTCATATGATATTTAAAATTAAATAATTTTTATTTGCTATTTTTTAGATGTTATTATAATACTTATAATATCAAAAAATAGTAAATAAATAGATCTAAAATATGATTTAATCAGATTAAATCAAAAACATGCAAGACTATTCTATAGAACTATTCTATTCTAGAACTAGTCATGCATATCTTCTAATCTTAGATCCAAATCATTTAATTTTAATTTTTTCTGATTTCAGATCTGATCACATCTCATGTGACATCTAAAATCACTTATTTTTTAATTAAAATAAATTTAAAATTAGATCTAAATAATTTTAGAACCATGGCTCTGATACCAGTTGAAGGAAAATCCTGATTTCCCGGTCCAGGTTCGTTCAGATCTGATCAGATCAAGAGATATATTTCAAAAATTTTTTCTCTTTGATCTATATCAGATCTGGGATATTTTAGATCTAATTCTTATTATTTTAATAAATAAAATAAAATAAAGATAAATTAAATCAAATTTAATTTACCTGATTTGGGTAATCCTATTACCCTGTTGATGATCCTGTATGCAGCGGAAGGTTCTGGATCTAGCCACGCAAGCGCCTGGCCTCTACCGGTATCCACTCGGGCTGGATCTGGAGATCCTCTTCTTCTCTATCACACCTCCAAAAATTAAATCTGGATCTGATCTGGAGGATCTTCAAAACTCCTTTTGAAGATCTGCAGTCGTCCTTTGCAGCAGTGCAGCCTTCTTGCTTTTGGTCGTCTTTCTTTGATCTGGATTGCACAACCAAGGTCCAAAACTCTTTTGGACGTGGAGAGGAGAGGGAGAAGAAGGTTTGGCATGGAGGAGGAGAGGAGAGGCAGCCTTGGGGCGTGGGGTTTTCAATTCTCAATTGAATCTTTGATCTCAATTCAATTTTTGTATTTGAGTTGGGCATAGGGTCTTATTTATAGACTGACTGTGATCCAGCTTCTCTTATTCCCAACCAATCACAACCCTTTGTGAAATCAGATCTAAATCTGATTGGTGGGAATAGAGTCCCCTGGATTCCTCCTTAGAGGGTGCCTAAGACCAGTCAAAGTTGGTTCTTAGAAGAACTCTAATTGGAATCCAAAAAGGAGATGGAGTCCTTGTCCAACAAGGACTCCTAGGCGCCTCCAACTTGGGCACACGCCTAGGGTGGCGTGCGCCCTCCTCCTTGCCAGGTTCTGGCAGGGGGACAGGCCCCCACCAGCTCTCCAATAGGTGCATGACATGTGGTCAAAAGTCAAAGTGTCAATGGTCAACGTTTGACCAGTCAAAGGTAGACTTTTGACCAAAGTCAAAGAACAAGAAATGGCAGGTGACCAAAAATGGCAGGTAATGTCTTACAAAATAAGACAACCTTTTCTGACTTGGACAACCTCCAGTCAGACCATATGAAGGCCTCTGATTGAGCACAAACTCCTTTGGCTCAGACAGGACAACTTATTTATGATAGTAAAAGAAGAACGTTAGGTTCAATCGAGTGCTAGCACGATTTCCTTGAACCTAATTGAATCTCATTCAGATCAATTGAACTAGATCAGTTCAATTGATGATCACCAGATTCAAACCCTTGTTTGTGTGACCCAGTTAGGTTCAGTTCTGTATGGTAATGGGATATGTCATGATCTCTATCATCGACATCATCGAAACTCCTTTCGATGGATCAGAACTCTTCTGATTCGAACAGCTAGAATGATCGATCATCTAAATCATTCTAATTGCTCCCAAAATCCACCAGTGACACCTAGCAGTATATGGTGGCAACCCATCAGAGCTGAATGCGAACCTCTTGGTGCAGCTACCTGTGTGATTCAGTCCTTCTATCTTGAGCCCCGATCAGATTAGGGTTAAGGTAAACTCGTCAAACCCTAGTCTCTGTCATATGATGTAATCATTCGATTCGAGTCCAATGTGAAAATCTAAATAGAAACTCTTTCTATTATTTCACTCTACCATGGCCATGGATTTCTGGACTTGATTCTCATGATCATCATAGGGCTGCTCCTCTACCACCGAGGTAGATAGATTCCATCTTGATGCATCCAGTTCCTACAATGAACATGCTATAGCCAACATACACCTCAGGGTTCCATATGGCTAGGAGACCGAGTAATGGTGTAGTCAAACTATAACACCCTCAAGGTGAACTGCCGATGCACCTCAGGTCAAAGAACCAGACACACTACTGCAGCATCGAGTCAGTCATTGACGAGAAGGTAGACTCCCTAATGACTACTCGAGGTGGTCACGCTCAGTGCCCTCGTTCTCTAACGAGTACCTGTACTCTCGCTCCAGTGTCTCCACACTGTAGACTTAAGACTCATCTACTAAGAGAAGCGATTGTACACCAACCTTCTGGATCAATCACCATCCTCATAATGATCCTATGGTCGGGAGCAATTTATGAGTTAATAATGATTATTCATGTCTTAAATTTTCAACTCTTAAAAATATGAATTATCATTGCCATTAACTCAAAGGATGTATCACAGACACTAAATACACATATGTGATAGAAAATAACCCATTTATTGCTTTTAGTCAAAATTACAATTTTGCCCCGAGAAGTGTATTACAAGTGTCAGCCAATTCTGGCTTCTAGGGCACATATATCTAACACCAGGAACACCTCAACTCAATGAAATTTCAGAATGAAGAAATCGAACTCTATTGGATATGATCCAATCAATGATGAGCTTCACTGACCTTCCTGATTTTCTTTGGGGACACTCATTGTTAACTTCAATTTATCTACTGAATAGGGTTCCTCTAAAATCATTCCTACCACACCGTATGAGATATGGCATGGTAAGAAACCAAGTCTGAGTCATCTCAGAATTTGGGGTTGTCCGGCTCATGTCAAAAGACAACAAGCGGATAAGTTAGAGTTTAGGTCCTTTAGAGCTTGATTCATAGGATATCCTAAAGAGTCATTAGGATACTATTTCTACATTCTAGAAGACCACAATGTGATTGTGAGTCGACATGCCATCTTTCTTGAAAAATAGTTTATTCAAGATAGCGGCATTGGAAAGCAGATTAAGCTTGATGAGAAAGTCTCACAAGTACAATGAGCTAAGGACCAATTGGAACCAAATCAGGTTGAGCCAATAAGAACACTACCTCCTCCACCTCGTAGATCGAAAAGAGTTTTTCGTCCCCCTGAAAGATACTTAGGTATTATTTCAGAGGAAGTAGAGGAAATGTTCCTCGTAGGTAATGGTGCTCATGGTGATGATCCCAAAATCCTACAATGAGGCGATATCAGATATCGACTCCGAGAAATGGCTAGAGGCAATGCAGTCAGAAATTGACTCGATGCACTCAAACCAAGTCTGGACCTTGGTAGATCCACCAGAAGGTATAGTACCTATTGGGTGTAAATGGATCTTCAAGAGAAAGATTGGTGTAGATGGGAATGTGGAGACATTCAAGGCTAGACTAGTGGCAAAAGGTTATAGTCAACACGAAGGCATTGACTATCAGGATACCTTTTCCCCAGTGGCTATGCTAAAATCCATCCGCACATTGCTTGCCGTTGCAGCCTATTTCGATTATGAAATATGGCAAATGGACGTGAAAACGGCATTCTTAAATGGATATCTTGAGGAAGATATCTATATGGAACAGCCACTAGGTTTCACATCCAGTGATACTGATCACAAGGTTTGCAAGCTGCAAAGGTCCATATATGGACTTAAGCAAGCATCTCAGAGCTGGAACACTCATTTCAATGATGTGATCAAAATGTTTGGTTTCATCAAAAATGAAGAGGAATCGTGTATCTTCAAAAAGGTCAGTGGGAGTGCTGTTGTCTTCCTCGTATTGTATGTGGATGACATCCTCCTTATTGGGAATGATATTCCCATGTTGACGATAGTCAAAATATGATTGTCCAAGAAATTCTCCATGAATGACCTAGGTGAAGCATCCTTTATTCTAGGAATTAAGGTCTATAGGGATAGACCGAATAGAATGCTAGGACTTTCACAGAAGATGTACATACAGAAAGTACTAAAGAGGTTTAGTATGGAAAACTCTAAGAGGGGATTAATACCCTTCAGACATGGTATTCATCTTTCCAAGAAGATGTGCCCTAGCACACCTGAGGAAATAAAATGCATGAGCAAGATCCCTTATGCTTTTGCAATAGGAAGCCTCATGTATGCCCTTCTATATACACAACTTGATATAGCTCATGCTGTAAGTGTCACAAGTAGATATCAATCAAATCCAGGTGAAGAACATTGGACTTCTGTGAAATGTATCCTTAAGTACTTAAGAAGAACTAAGGATATAATGTTGGTCTTTGGTAACGGAGAACTCCAAGTCCAAGGATACACAGACTCGGATTTCATGTCCGATGTAGATGATCGAAAGTTGACATCTGGGAGTCTGTTTGTGTGCAATGGTGGTGCTGTCAGCTGGAAGAATTTCAAGCAAACCGTGATAGCAGATTCCACCATGGAAGCAGAATATATCGCTGCATCAGAGGCAGCGAAGGAAGCATTCTGGTACAAGAAGTTTGCTGCAGAAATTGGAGTAATGCCATCAGATGCCATTCCTCTATACTATGACAATAATGGCACCATAGCCCTTGCTAAGGAGCCGAGGTCTCACCAGAAATCCAAGCACATTGAGCGGTGATACCACCTCATCCACGATTACCTTAAGAAGGGTTACGTCGAGGTCAAGAGAGTCAATTCCACAGATAATGTGGCAGACCCACTTACAAAGCCGTTGGAACAACAAAAAATCGAAGCCCACCTTAAGAAGATGAGACTTAGACTTGTAGCCAATTGGCTTTAGGACAAGTGGGAGATTGTTAGATATATGTGCCCTAAAAGCCAGAATTGGCTGACACTTGTACTACACTTCTAGAGGCAAAATTATAATTTTGACTATAATCAATAAAATGGGTTATTTTCTATCACATATGTGTATTTAGTGTCTATGATACATCGTTTGAGTTAATGGTAATGATAATTCATATTTTCAAGAGTTGAAAATTTAAGACATGAATAATCATTATTAACTCATAAAATGCTCCCGACCATAGGATCATCATTAGGATGGTGATTGATCTGGAAGGTTGGTGTACAATCACTTCTCTTTAGTAGATGAGTCTTGAGTATACGGTGTGGAGACACAGGAGCAAGAGTACAGATACTCGTTAGAGAATGAGGGCACTGAGCGTGACCACCTCAAGTAGTCATTAGGAAGTCTACCTTCTCATCAATAACTGACTCGATGCTATAGTGGTGTGTCTGGTTCTTTGAACTGAGATGCATTGATAGTTCACCTTAAGGGTGTTATAGTTTGACTATACCATAACTCAGTCTCCTAGCCATTCGAAACTCTGACATGTATGTTGGCTATAGCATGTTCCTTGTAGGAACTGGATTGCATCAAGATGGAATCTATCTACCTCGGTGGTAGAGGAGCAGGCCTATAATGATCATGAGAATCAAGTTTAGAAGCCCATGGCCATGGTAGAGTGAAATAATAGAAAGAGTTTCTATTTAAGTTTTTTACATCAGACTTGAATCGAATGATTACATCATATGACAGAAACTAGGGTTTGAAGAGTTCACCTTAACCCTAATCTGATCGGGGCTCAAGATAGAAGAACTTAATCACACAGGTAGCTGCACCAAGAGGTTCGCATTCAGCTCTGATGGATTGCCACCATATACTGCTAGGTGTCACTGGTGGATTTTGGAAGCAATTAGAATGATTTAGATGATCGATCATTTTAGCTATTCAAATCAGAAGAGTTCTGATCCATCGAAAGGAGTTTCGATGATGTCGATGATAGAGATCATGATATATCTCATTACCATACAAAACTAAACATAACTGGTTCACACAAATAAGGGTTTGAATCTGGTGATCATCAATTGAATTGATCCAGTTCAATTGATCTGAATGAGATTCAATTATGTTCAAAAAAATCATGCTAGCACTCAATTGAACCTAACATTCTTCTTTTACTATCATAAATAGTTGTCCTGACTAAGCCAAAGGAGTTTGTTCTCGATCAGAGGCCTTCACTTGGTCTTACTAGAGTCTGTCTAGGTCAGAAAAGGGTTATCTTATTTTGTAAGATAATATCTGCCATTTCTAGTCACCTGCCATTTCTCATTCTTTGACTTTGGTCAAATGTTGACCATTGACACTTTGACCTCTGTCTATGTGTCACACACCTATTGGAGAGCTGGTGGGGCTTATCCCCCTGCTAGAAATTGGCAAGGAGGAGGGCGCACGCGAAGGGTGGCGTGCGCCCAAGCTTGAGGCGCCCAGGAGTCCCTATTGGACATGGACTCCATCTCCTTATTGGATTCTGATTAGACTCCTCCTAAGAACCAACTTTAACTAATCTTAGGCACTATCTAAGGATGAATCCAAGGGACTCTATTCCCATCGATTAGATTTAGATCTAATTTCACAAAGGCTTGTGATTGGTTGGGATGAAGAGGAGTTGGATCATGCATAGTCTATAAATAAGATCCTGCGCCCAACTCAAAAAAAAGAATAATTCTCTATGCCCTAAGGCTGCCTCTCTCTTCCTCCTCCATGCCAAGTTCATCTTCTCCCTCTCCTCTCCATGCCCAAAGAAGTTTGGGATTTCAGTTGGTGCAATCTAGGGGAGAGAAAGGCGACAGAAAGCTAGAAGGCTGTGCTACTGTGAAGGACAACTGCTGATCTTCGAAAGCTATTTTGAAGATCCTCCAAATCAGATTCAGATCTAATTTTTGGAGATGTGATAGAGAAGAAGAGGATCTCCAGATCCAGCCCGAGTGGATACCAGTAGAGGCCAGGCACTTGCGTGGCTAGATCCAGAACCTTCCGCTGCTTATAGGATCATCAATGGGTAATAGGATTATCCTACATCAAGATAAATTAAATCTGATTTAATTTATCTATATTTTATTTTAATTATTAGAATAATAAAAATCAGATCTGAAATATTTTAGATCTAATTTGGATCAAAGAAAAAAGTTTTTGAAATATATCTCTTGATCTGATCAGATCTGAACGAACCTGGTCTGGAAAATCAAAATTTTTCTTTAGAGGGATGGTGAGATGATCTTGCATGTCAAGAATGGAGCAAGAGTTGCTACTGTGATCGTGGAAACCTACCCTCTTCGACTACCATTAAGATTAGATCTAGTTCTTAGAGATTATTTTTATGTGCCTGCAGCAAGTAGGAATTTGATTTTTGTTTCATGTTTAGCATAAGAAGGCTATGTAATTAGTTTTCTTAAGGGCCATTATAATATTCTTTATGAAAGAAAAAAATTATAGGTGGTTTTCTTATAAATGATCTCTATCAATTATATATTGATGTATCTATTTTTAATATCGAGCAAAACATGAATGCCATAAGATCAAAGTGATCTAGGGATAGTCTAAATGATAGGTATCTTTGGCACCTTAGGCTAGGTCATATAGCTGAAGACAGGGTTAACAAATTAAAAAAATCCAAGCTATTGAGTTCATTGACTTCTGAGTCATATCTGATTTGTAAATCATGCCTTCATGACAAAATAACCAAGCTTCCTTTCGTAGGACATCGAAAAAGGGCCATAAACCTACTTGCCCTAATACATACTGATATATGTGACCCATTTGATGTATCAGCTAGAGGCAATTATGTCTACTTCATTATCTTCATCGATGATTTGTCTTGGTATGGGTATGTATATTTGATGCGACATAGGTCTAAAGCCTTTGAAAAGTTCAAGAAATTCATACTCGAAGTAGAAAAATAAATAAGAAAATCCATTAAGGTTCTTCAATCAGATCAAGGAGGCGAATATCATAGTCAGGAATTTCTAGACTATCTTAAGAAAAATGGCATAGTCTCACAATGGACTCCACCTGGTACATGTTGACTCAATGGGATTTTAGAATGAAAAAAATTGAATGCTATTAGATTTGGTCCGATCCATGATGAGCTTCATAGATCTTTCTAAGTTTTTTGGGGATATAGTTTGATGATCGCTATATATTTACTAAATAGGGTTTCCTCTAAAATGATTTCTATCACACCGTATGAGATATGGCATGGTAAGAAACTAAGTCTGAGTCATCTCAAAATTTGGGATTGTCTGACTCATGTCAAGAGACAACAGGCGGACAAATTAGAGTCTAGGACCTTTAGAGCTCGATTTATTGGATATCCTAAAGAGTCATTAGGATATTATTTCTATCTTCTGAAAGATCATAATGTGATGGTGAGTCGACATGCCATCTTTTTTGAAAAATAGTTTATTCAAGATGGTGGTATCGAAAGGCAGATTAGGCTCAAGAAGAAAGTCTCCCAAGAGCCATGAGCTAAGGAACCTATTGAATCAAATCAGATTGAGCCAACCCAGATACTATCTCCACCTTGTAGATCAAGTAAAATTTTTCGTCCTCCTAAAAGGTATTTAGGAACTATCTCAGAGGATGTAGAGAAAGTATTCCTCATGGAAAATGTGGTTCATGGTGATGATCCCAAAATCTATGACGAGACGATATCAGATATCGACTCCAAGAAATGGTTAGAGGCAATGAAGTCAAAGATTGACTAAATGCATTCAAACTAAGTCTGGACCTTGGTAGATCCATTTGAAGGTATAGTACCTATTGGGTGTAAATGGATATTCAAGAGAAAAATAGGTATCGATGGAAATATAGAGACATTCAAAGCAAGGCATGTAGTGAAAGGATATGGTCAGCACGAAGGCAATGACTATCAAGATACTTTTTACCAGTAGCCACATTGCTTGCTGTTACAGTCAATTTTGATTACGAAATATGATAGATGTATGTGAAAATGGCATTCTTAAATGGATATCTTGAGAAAGATATCTATATGGAATAACCACTAGGTTTTATATCCAGTGATGATGATCGTAAGGTATGTAAGCTGCAAAGTGAAGGAAAAATTCTATTTTCTGAATCAGGTTCGTTCAGATCTGATTGGATCAAAAGGAATATTTTAAAACTTTTTTCTCTTAGATCTAAATTAGATCTAAGACTCTTTAGATCTAATTTTATTGATCTGATAAAATAAAATAAAATAAAATAAAATAAAATCTAATTTAATCATACCTTTGTTATCGGTAATTCTATTACCCTATGATGATCCCGATGTTTGCCTGAGGTTCTGGATGTAGCCAAGCAAGTGCCTAGCCTCTACCAGTATCCACTCTGGCAGGATCTAGAGATCTTCTCCTTCTCAATCTATCCTCCAAAAATTAAATCTAGATCTGATCTTGAAGGTCTTCAAAATGGCTCTTGAAGATCAGCCATTGTTTCTTGTAGCAATGCTGCCTTCTTCTTTTCCTGTCGTCTTTCTCTTGCTCGGATCGCACCAAACTCGCTTCCAAAAACTCTTGGATGTGGATAGGAGAGAGAGGACTTGAAGATGGCATGGAGGGGGAGGGAGAGAATTCTTGTGGCATGGGCAAAGGGTAGAAACTCTTAATTCTAGGTGCAGATAGGATTTATATAGATCCTACTGCGCCATGCAATGCCACATCATCCCGGCCAATCATAACTCTTTATGTAATCAGATCTAAATTTGATTGGTGGGATGACATCATCTGATCCAATCAGATTAGAGTCCCTCATAAACCTCCTTAGGTGGTGCCAAGACTGGTCAAACAGGACTCTTTGGTGCCACCTAAGTTGAAACCATGAAGCAACCTAGAGTCCCATATGTATGGGACTCCAGGCATGATCCTTATGGGGCACATGCCTCCCTAGGCATGTGCCTCCTCCCTTTCTGCCTTTTTAGTAAGGGGATAAAGTCCCATGTTCTCTCCTATGGGTGTATGACATATGGGCAAATGTCTAAGTGTCAAAGATCAATATTTGACCAAAGTCAAAAGACAAGATTTAGTAGGTGATGGAAAATGGTAGATGTTGTCTTAAATTTATCTCATAAATTAAGACAACCCTAATCTGACCTAGACAAGCTTCAGTCAGATCAAACAAAGGTTCCTGAGTGAGTCCAAACATATTTGGCTCAGTCGAGACAAGCTTTAATAATTGTTGAAGGAGAACATTAGGCTCAATCATGTGCTAGCATGATTTCCTTGAACCTAATTAAAAAATAATTGAACCAGCTTAGTCCAATTAATGATATCCAAATCCAAAGCCTTGTTTGTGTGATCCAGTTAGGTTCAATTTTATATGGTAATGGGATACGTCGCAATCTCTATCATCAACATCATCGAAATAACTTTCGATGGATCAAAACTTTTCTAGTTCAGACAACTAGTATGATCGATCATCCAAATCATTCTAATTGCTCCCAAAATCCACCAATGACACCTAGCAGCATATGATGGCAACCCATCAAAACTAAAAACGAACCTCTTGGTGTAGTTACCTATGTGATTAAGTTTCTCTATCTTATGCCTCGATCGGATTAGGGTTAAGATGATCTCGTAAAACCCTAATTTCGATCATATGAATTAATCATTCGATTCAAGTCTAATGTGAAAACCCTAATAGAAACTCTTTCTATTATTTCACTCTGCCATGGCTATGGGCTTATGGACTTGATTCTCATGATCATCATAGGGCTACTCCTCATCTACTGAGGTAGATAGATCTCCTATTGGTGCAATCTAATTCCTACAATGAACATGCTAGAGCCAACATACACCTCAAGATTCCGAATGGTTAGGAGACCGAGTTATGGTGTAGTCAAACTATAACACCCTCAAGGTGAACTACCAATGCACCTCAGGTCAAAGAACCAGACATACCACTATAGCTTCGAGCCAGTCATTGACGAGAAGGTGGACTTCCTCATGACTGCTCGAGGTGGTCATGCTCAGTGCCCTCGTTCTCTAACGAATACCTATACTCTCGCTCTGATGTCTCTACACCGTAGACTCAAGACTCATCTATCCTAAAGAAGCAATCGTACACCAATTTTTTGGATCAATCACCATCCTCATAATGATTCTATGGTCGAGAGCATTTTATGAGTTAATAATAAAAATTCATGTCTTAAATTTTCAACTCTTGAAAATATGAACCATCATTATCATTAACTCAAGGGATATATCACAGACACTTTCAAATACACATTATGATAGAAAATAATCTATTTTATTTTTATAGTTAAAATTATAAATTTGCCCTTAGATGTGTATTACAAGTATCAGTCAATTTTGGCTTCTAGGGCACGCATATCTAACAAATTTTCACTTGACCTAAAGCCAATTGGCTACAAATCTAAGTCCCATCTTCTTAAGGTAGGTTTCAATCTTCTGCTGGCCCAACAGCTTTGTGAGTGGGTCTGCCACATTGTATGCAAAGTTGACTCCCTTGACCTCGACATAACCTTTCTCAAGGTAATCGCGGATGAGGTGATATCGTCGCTCGATGTGCTTGAAATTCTTGTGAGATCTCGGCTCCTTAGCAAAGGCTATGGCACCATTGTTGTCGCAGTACAGAGGAATGGCATCCGATGGTATCACTCTGATCTCTGTAGCAAATTTCTTATACGAGAATGCCTTCTTCGCAACTTCTGATGCAGCGATGTATTCTGCTTCCATGATGGAATCTACTATCACTATCTGCTTGAAACTCTTCTAGCTGATAGTACCACCATTACACACAAACAGACTCTCAGATGTCGACTTTCGATCATCTATATCGGACATAAAATCCGAGTCTGTATACCCCTAGACTTGGAGTTCTCCATTACCAAAAATCAACATCATATCCTTAGTTCTTCTCAAGTACTTAAGGATATATTTTACAGAAGTCCAATGTTCTTCACCTAGATTCGACTGTTATCTGCTCGTGACACTCACAGCATGGGCTATATCAAGTTGTGTACATAACATGACATACATGAGGCTCCCTATTGCTGAAGCATAAATGATCTTGCTCATGCGTTCAATCTCCTCTGATGTGTTGGGACACATTTTCTTGGAGAGATGAATGCCATGTCTGAAGGGTACCAATCCCCTCTTAGAGTTTTCCATGCTAAACCTCTTTAACACTTCCTCTATATACATCTTCTATGAAATACATAGTATCCTATTCGGTTTATCTCTATAGACTTTGATTCCTAGAATGAAGGATGCTTCTCCTAGGTCTTTCATGGAGAATTCTTTAGATAACCACATTTTAACTGTGGTCAACATGGGAATATCATTTTCAATAAGGAGGATATCATCCATGTACAGTACGAGGAAGACAATAGCGCTCCCACTGATCTTTTTGAAAATATATGGTACCTCCACATTTTTGATGAAACCAAATAATTTGAGCACATCATTAAAATGAGTATTTCAGCTCCGAGATGCTTGCTTAGGTCCATATATGGACCTTTGCAGCTTGCATACTTTGTGATCAACATCACTGGCTGTGAAATCTAGCGACTGTTCCATATAGATATCTTCCTCAAGGTATCCATTTAGGAATACCATTTTTACATTCATTTGCCATATTTCATAATTGAAATAGGCTGCAACAGCAAGCAATGTGTGGATGGATTTTAGCATAGCTACTGGCAAAAAGGTATCTTGATAATCAATGCCTTCATGCTGACTATAACCTTTTACCACTAATCTAGCTTTGAATGTCTCCACATTCCCATCTGCACCAATCTTTTTCTTGTAGATCCATTTACACCCAATAGGTACTATACCCATTGGTGGATCTACCAAGCTCTAGACTTGGTTTGAGTGCATCGAGTCAATTTTTGACTTTATTGCCTCTAACTACTTCTTAGAGTCGATATTTGATATCGCCTCATCATAGATTTTGGGATCACCATGAATCCCATTATCTATGAGAAATATTTTCTCTACTTTCTCTAAAATAGTACCTAAGTATCTCTCAGGAGGATGAAAAATCCTTTTTGATCTACGAGGTGGAGGAGGTAGTGATTGTATTGGCTCAACCTGATTTGGTTCCATAGGGTCCTTAGCTCATTGCTCTTGGGAGATTTTCTCCTCTAGCTTGATCTGCTTTCCAATGCCGCTCTCTTGAATAAACTATTTTTCAAGGAAGATGGCATGCTGACTCACAATCATATTGTTGTCTTCTGAAATGTAGAAATAATATCCTAATGTTTCTTTAGGATATCCTATAAATCAAGCTCTATAGGACCAATAGTCTAACTTGTTCGCTTGTTGTCTTTTGACATGAGCCGGACAATTCCAAATTCTGAGATGACTCAGACTTAATTTTTTACCATGCCATATCTCATATGGTGTAGTAGGAACGATTTTAGAGATAATTCTATTCAGTAAATATATAACAGTTAATAGACTATGTCCCCAAAAAAAATCATGAAGGTCTGTGAAGCTCATCATGGATCGTACCATATCTAATAGGATCCAGTTTCTCCATTCTAAAATCCCATTGAGTTGAGATATTCTAGGTGGAGTCCATTGAGAGACTGTGCCATTTTGCTTGAGATAGTCCAAAAATTCTCGACTAAGGTATTCACCTTCTCAATCTGATCGAAGAAACTTAATGGATTTTTCAGTTTGCTTTTCGACTTCATGTCTGAATTCTTTGAACTTTTCAAAAGCTTCAGACTTGTGTCTCATAAAATACATGTACCCATACTGAGATAAATCATCGATAAAGGTTATGAAGTAATCAAATTTGCCTCTAACCGATATATCAAATGGTCCACACACATCAGTATGTACTGGGGCAAGTGGATCCGTCATCCTTTCCCCATGTCCTACAAAAGGAAGCTTAGTCATTTTGCGATGTAGATATGATTCACAAATTAGATATGGCTCGAAAGTCAATGAACTCAATAGCCCAATTTTCTCCAATTTCTTAACCCTATCTTCTTCTATATGACCTAGACTTAGGTGCCATAGATACCTATCATTTAGACTATCCCTGGATCATTTTACGGCATTCATATTTTGCTCGATATTAAAGATAGATACATCAATATGTAACTGGTAGAGACCGTTAATGGAAAAACTACTTGCAATTTTATTTCTTTCATAAAGAATATTACAATGGTCCTTAAGAAAATAAATTACTTAGCCTTCTTATGCTAAACATGAAACATAAATTAAATTCTTGCTTGCGGCAGGCACATAATAATAATCCCTAAGTACTAAATCTAAGCTAGACGGTAGTCGAAGAGAGTAGGTTCCCACAGCCACAGCAGCAACTCTTGCTTCATTTTCGATATGTAGGATCATCTCACCATCCCTCAGCCTCCTGCTATTCTCAAGATCCTGTATAGAAGTGCATAAATGAGCACTAGAACCAAAGTGAAGCACCCAACTGGATGCAAAAGAAATCGTAAGGTTAGATTCAATAACGAGCATACCTCCAAAAGGACTTGTCTCCTTCTTATTCTTCAGGGTGGCCAGGTATGTAGGATAGTTTCGCTTTCAATGGCCGTCAATATTACAATGGAAATACTTTCCTTTGTCAGCAGCCTTCTTCTTCAGCTCTCTCTTCTTTTTCTTTCCACCTTCCACCTTCTGCCTTTTCACAGACTTCTTCTTCTTTTTAAAAGACTTTCACTTAGATGAAGTCTGTTCCATGGCAAGTACTGAGCCTTTAGAACCTTTCATAGAAAACTCAGCTGTAACCAGCATATTCATAAGTTTGTCCAGAGTATTCTGAAGTTTATGCATATGGTAGTTCATGATGAACTATCCATATGCATCAGTCAAGGATTGTAGAATTATATCATTCTGTAGATCCTCGTCTAACATCACTCCAAGCTTTTCAAGCTTTTTCAAGTCCTTGATCATCATCAGATAATGATCTTGGACTGACTGTCCATCATGCATTTTAGCCTTAAAAAGTAGTTTAGTGACCTGATATTTGGCTGTGCGACTCTGTTCACCAAATAACTCTTACAGGTGAGCCAACAGTTGGTGGGCAGTCTTGATATCTTCATGTTGGCACTGAAGCTCATCAAATATCGAGCCCAACATGTAGTATCCGACCTTGTTATCTTCATCCATCCATTTGTCAAGAGATGCTCTCTGTTCAATGGATGGATGGGCTGGTAAGGTGGGAGGATCCTGGTCCAATACATGATTTAACTTTTTGAAATCCAAAATAATTTTGAAGTTCTAGAGCCAATCCTTGTAATTGGATCTGATCAGTCCATGGGTGTCCAAGATACAAGCTAGTGGATTGGATGGAAACATTTTTCTTTTTCCTATAGAGAGTCAAAGTTTTTAGTTAGATTTTATAATTAAGACTTGATCAATTTATTTAGAAATTTAATTTTTAAACAAATTAGCTTCCACTATTTTCTTCGGATCCCTACACTTCCTTTGTAGAGATGCAAAAATCTCCATGATTAATGATTTCTAGTGGGTAGTGTAGTCCCACCAACCGTCTCATCACCTCACCTAACAGTTATTGATGATGGGTTAGCCAATGAGTGAACAACTCTTATCCAATGATTCTTTAATCATGGTGCACCCAGGCTTGGTCTCTAATTCATGAATCTCACTATGCCCAAAATATTGATCCACTCCTTAGTTAAGTCAGACCCACCATTTGTACAGATTGGATTCCTAATTGGATCTCTCACCACATCTAGAATATTGAGTCTAATCCATCGTCCAGCCCATAGCATCTAATGCCTAATAGATATGGTTGCATCTTCCCAATGCAACTGAACCACTGTGACCAGTCGAGAATAATCAACCCTAGAAAGGGTCCACACATCTACAATGGTGGAAGAGCTTAGACTTAATCTTTTTTTAGAGAGATTTGATTTAGGTCTCTTTAAACTTGACTTGACATAGCCATAACCATTATGACTAACCTAGTGCCATGGGTTAACTCAGATTATTAGCCACCTTAGATCAGGACTGAGCTGACAAATATGACCAAGTAAGTTAGACTGATGGAAGGGATATGCCATTAACTCGACAAGAATGCATTCGAGTCGAGTAGCTCCCAATTAAAAATCAATCGGTCGTATCTACCAAAGTTACTTTAGACACCAAGTTATTGAGCTAGAACCAATTGGGTTATCCTAAAATTCAGACTCTAACCACTGAGCCTAATTAGGTCTTAACTTGATTGATCACTCATATGACTCAATCTTGACCCAGACTTAATCTTATTAGGCTGATCAATTTAAGCACTCTTGATCCCATCTAACCGACTCTTGATTCAGTTTGATCAATTGCTAGACCTAATTAAGCTACCCAAGCTCGAACCCAATTTTATGAATATGTCTTAGATCTAAAAATTCTTAATTTTAGACCTAATATATTTCATAATCTTAATTCTTAATTAAGTTTAGCGTTCATAAACAAAATATGTAAATAAAATCCTAAGATTTCAGGAACTAAGATTTTGTAGAAAATAAATTTTTGATTTTTGATTAAGGACGAATGCACAGCACCCCTACACATTATAAGAACACCCTATCGAATGGAAGGAGCGGGCCTTTAAATCCTTCTTTGTTCTTATGATCGAACAGCCAAGGAGAATGCCTTAATCAGAAACATTATGAATCTACAAAACTAGTTAGATCTACATCATATATCACATATAAAAATTTATCTAACTTAAAAATATGTTTTGCATACATCTCATGTATCATATCATGCATGTTTTTAGATCTAAATTATCTCATAAACATCTAAGAAATAAAATTTAAATTTGATCATATCAAATTAAATTTATTCAAGATAACTTTATAGATCTATTCTACAACTAGTCTAAACATGCACCAATCATATCTCATATGAAGAAATTAAATAAATTTATTTTTTTTATTTTTTAGATCTAATTATAATATTTATAATATCAAAAAATAGTAAATAAATAGATTTAAAAATTATAATTAATTAAATTAAAATTATGATGATGTTAGACTACACATAGAATAATTCTATTCCTAGTCTAATCATGCATCTCATAAATCTTAGATCTAAATTATTTAATTTTAATTTTTTAATTTTAGATCTAATCATATCTCATGTGATATCTAAAATCATCTAATTATTAGATCAAAATTAAAACAAAATTAGATCTAATAAATTTTGCAACCTGGCTCTGATACCAGTTGAAGGAAAAACTCTATTTTCTGGATAAAGTTCGTTCAGATCTGATTAGATCAAGAGCGATATTTCAAAAAATTTTTCTCTTAGATCCAAATCAGATCTGAGATTCTTCAAATTTGATTTTATCAATTTAATAAAATAAAATAAAATAAAATAAACTTATATCTAATTTAATCATATGTTTGTTATGGGTAATTCTATTATCCTGTGATGATCTCGATGTTTGCTTGAGATTCTAGATGTAGCCAGGCAAGCACCTGGCCTCTACCAGTATCCACTTAGATAGGATCTAGAGATATTCTCTTTCTCAATCTATCCTCCAAAAATTATATCTGGATCTGATCTTGAAGGTCTTCAAAATGGCTTTTGAAGATCAGCCCTTGTCTCTTGCAGTAGTGCTGCCTTCTTTCTTTCCTATTGCCTTTCTCTTGCTCGGATCACACCAAACTCACTCCCAAAAACTCTTGAACATGGATAGGAGAGAGAGGACCTGAAGATGGCATGGAGAGGGAGGGAGAGAAGCCTTGTGGCATGGGCAAAAGGTAGAAATTCTTAATTCTACGCGCAGACAGTGTTTATATAGACCCTACTGTGCCATGAGTACCACATCATTCCGACCAATCATGACTCTTTGTGCAATCAAATCTAAATCTGATTAATGAGATGACATCATCTGATCTAAGCAGATTAGAGTCCCTTATAAACCTCCTTAGGTGGTGCCAAGACTAGTCAAACAACACTCTTTGGTGCCACTTAAGTTGAAACCACGAAGCAACTTGGAGTCCCATCTGTATGGGACTCCAAGCGTGATCCTCATGGGGTGCATGCATGATCCTCATGGGGCACATGCCTCCCTAGGCATGCACCTCCTCCCTTTCTACCTTTTTAGTAAGGGGACAAAGCCCCATATTCTCTCCTATCGGTGCATGACACATGGGCAGATATCTAAGTATCAAAGGTCAATATTTGACCAACGTCAAAAGACAAGATTTAGTAGATGATGAAAAATGGTAAGTATTATCTCAAATTTATCTCATAAATTAAGACAATCCTTTTCTGATCTGGACAAGCTCCAATCAGACCAAGTAAAGTTTTCTGAGTGAGCCCAAACATATTTGGCTCAGTTGAGACAATCTTTAATGATTGTTAAAGGAGAACATTAGGCTTAATCATGTGCTAGCATGATTTTCTTGAACCTAATTTAATCTTATTCAAAATAATTGAATTAGGTTAGTTAAATTGATGATATCCAGATCTAAACCCTTCTTTGTGTGACCCAATTAGGTTCAGTTCTATATGGTAATCGGATACATCACGATCTCTATCATCAACATCATCGAAACACCTTCCGATGAATCAAAACTTTTTTGATTCAGACAGCTAGTATGATCGATCATCCAAATCATTCTAATTGCTCTCAAAATCCATCAGTGACACCTAGCAGCATATGGTGGCAACCCATCAAAACTAAAGATGAACCTCTTGGTGCAGTTACCTGTGTGATTAAGTTCCTCTATCTTGAGCCTCGATCGAATTAGGGTTAAGATGATCTCATCAAACCCTAATTTCCATCATATGAATTAATCATTTGATTCACGTCTAATATGAAAATCCTAATAGAAACTCTTTCTATTATTTTACTCTGCTATGTCCATGGGCTTATGAACTTGATTCTTATGATCATCATAGGATTGCTCCTCATTTACCGAGGTAGATAGATCCCCTATTGGTGCAATCCAATTCCTATAATGAACATGCTATAGCCAACATACACCTCAAAATTTTGAATGGCTAGGAGATCGAGTTATGGTATAGTCAAACTATACACCCTCAAGGTGAACTGTCGATGCACCTCAGGTCAAAAAATTAGACACACCACTACAGCTTTGAGCTAGTCATCGATGAGAAGATAGACTTTCTTATAACTGCTCGAGGTGGTCACGCTTAGTGCCCTCGTTCTCTAATGAGTACCTATACTCTTGCTCTGGTGTTTCTACATCGTAGACTCAAGACTCATCTATCCTAAAGAAGTGTTCGTATACCAACCTTTCGGATCAATCACCATCCTTATGATGATTCTATGGTCAAGAGCATTTTATGAGTTAATAATAAAAATTCATGTCTTAAATTTTCAACTCTTAAAAATATGAACCATCATTATCATTAACTCATGGGATGTATCATAGATACTTTCAAATACACATTATGATCTAACCCATTTTATTTTTATAGTCAAAATTATAATTTTGCCCTTAGATGTGTATTATAAGTGTCAGCTAATTCTGACTTCTAGGGCACACATATCTAACATAAAGATCCGTATATGGACTTAAGCAAGCATCTTAGAGCTAAAATGCTCATTTTAATGATGTAATCAAATCATTTGGATTCATCAAGAATGAGGAGGAGTCTTGTACTTTTAAAAAGATCAGTGGAAGCACTATTGTCTTTCTTGTACTGTACGTAGATGACATCCTCCTAATTGGGAATGATATTTCTATGTTTGTCTATAGTCAAAATATGGTTGTCTAAGGAGTTCTCTATGAAAGATCTAGGAGAGGCATTCTTTATTATAAAAATTAAGGTCTATAGGGATAGATCGAATAGGATGCTGGGTCTCTCATAGAAAATATACATAGAAGAGGTGCTAAAGAGGTTCAGCATGAAAAACTCTAATAGGGGATTGGTACCCTTTAGACATGGCATTCATCTCACCAAGAAGATGTACCCTAGCACACCTGAGGAGATTGAATTCATGAGCAAGATCCCTTTTGCTTCGGCAATAGAAAGCCTCATGTATGCCATGCTATGTATACGATCTGATATTGTCCATGCTATGAGTGTCACGAGTAGGTATCAGTGGAATCCAGGCAAAGTGCACTGGACTTCTATGAAATGTATCCTTAAGTACTTGAGAAGGACTAAGGATATGTTTTTAGTTTTTGGTAATGAAGAACTCCAAGTCTAGGGATATACAGACTCAAATTTTATGTCCAACATAGATAATCGAAAGTTGATATCTTAAAGTCTGTTTATTTATAATGGTGGAGCTGATAGTTAAAAAAATTTCAAGTAGATAGTGATAGCAGACTCCATCATGGAAGTAGAGTACATCGCTACATCAGAGGCTGTAAAGGAGGCATTCTGGTACAAAAAGTTGCCATAGAGTTTGGAGTGATGCCATCAGATGCCGTCCTTCTATACTGTGAGAACAATGGCATCATAGTCCTAGCTAAGAAGCCGAGGTCTCACCAGAAATTAAAGTACATCGAGCGGCGATACCACCTCATCCATGATTATCTTGAGAAGGGATACGTGGAGGTCAAGAGGGTCGACACTGCAGATAATGTAGCTGATCCACTGACAAAGTCATTGAGCCAGCAGAAGATCAAAGCCCATCTTGAGAAGATGGGACTTAGATTTGTAGCCAATTGGCTTTAGGTCAAGTGGGAGTTTGTTAAATGTATGCTTTAGAAGCTAGATTGGCTAAACACTTGTAATACACTTCTAAGGATAATTTTATAATTTTGACTATAAATTAATAAAAGAATTAATTTCTATCATAGTGTGTATTTAAAGTATCTGCCATACATCCTTTGAGTTAATGGTAATGACAATTCATATTTTCAAGAGTTTAAAATTTTAAGACATGAATTTTCATAATTAACTCATAAATTGCTTCCGATCATAGGATCATCATGAGGATGGTAATCGAGTTGGAAGGTTGGTGTACGATCGCTTTCTTAAGATAGATGAGTCATAAGTCTATGGTATGGAGACACCGGAGCGAGAGTACAAGTACTCGTTAGAGAATGAGGGTACTAAGCATGACCACCTTGAGCAGTCATAAGAATGTCTACCTTCTCATCGGTAATTGACTCGATGCTGTAGTGGTGTGTCTGATTCTTTGATCTAAGGTGCATCGATAGTTTACCTTGAGGGTGTTATAGTTTGACTACACTATAACTCACTCTCATAGCCATTTGGAATCCTGAGGTGTATGTTGGCTATAGCATGTTCATTGTAGGAATTAGATTATACCATTAGAGGGTCTATTTACCTCGATAGATAAGGAGTAGCCCTATGATAATCATGAGATTGAGTCATTAAACCCATGGCCATGGTAGTGTAAAGATGATAGAAAGAGTTTCTATTAAGATTTCACATCAGACTTGAATCAAATGATTAATTCATATGATGGATGTTAAGTTTGATGAGTTCACCTTAACCCAAATCCTGTCGGGGCTCAAGATAGAAGAATCCAATCACATAAGTAGCTGCACCAAGATTTAGCTTTCAATTCTGATGGATTGCCATCACATACTGCTAGATGTCACTAGTGGATTTTGAGAGCAATTAGAATAATTTTGATGATTGACCATTCTAATTGTATGAATAAGAAAAGTTTTGGTCCATCAAAAGATATTTTGATGATGTTGATGATAGAGATCGCAACTTATCTCATTACCATATGGAACTAAATCTAACTAGATCATACAAATAAGGGTTTAGGTTTGAATGTTATCAATTGAGCTAATCCATTTTGATTGATTTGAATTAGATCCAATCAGGTTCAAGATAATCGTGCTAGCACATGATTGAGCTGGCTTTCTCCTTCTGTAATCTTTCTAATTTATTACAATCGAGTCAAATTTGATTGGACTCATTTTTGTTTCTTGAATGGATTTATTTTCACCTAACTAGAACCAGTCCAAGTTAGATTAATTGTAGAAATTAAATTCATTCCTAGTGTAATTGGACTAGGGTCAATAGTTGACCTATTTGACAGAATTGAGGATCACCTGATCAGATGCTTCTAGAAAATTTTTTAGAAATTCTTTTGCTCTAGTTTTTGGATATGTAATAGGGCTCGAGACATGCTATGGGTGTGCCAAATTTTGTGATTTATGGTAGAGTTTTGATTGGGTTTTGATAGAATTTGATTTGGATCAAAGTCTTAAGGGAAGAGTCCTAGGCGCTATGGACTCTTCCTTATCTACTCATGTTGCCCATTTTTTGAATCATTTTTGGTGACAAAAGTAGATGAGATCTAGTGTTTTCACATGGAGATTAATCCTTGATGTCCCTTGAAATCAAATAAGAGGTTATTTTGTCAAATGGGAGTCTAGATGGTGTTGGACTTAAAACCCCTTCTCATGCCAAAGAGGAGGCATCGCATAAAATTTTTTTCCATGCCCAAGTGCTATCACCCATACCTTATCCCATGCCCCCTCTATCCTCTCTCTCCCTCTCATCTACATGCCTAAAAGTTAGGGACAAATTAGAGTAGAAGGTCCATACATTTCGATGCAAGATTCAGGATCTGCGTGACGATGTTCGTGAGACGGACAGGCTGCCTTCAAAAATTATTTTGAAGGACTTATTGATCAGATCTAGATCTGATCTTTTAAAAAAAGATTCATGAGAAGAAGACATCTAGATCTTATCCAAGTGGATACCAGTAGAGGCCAAGTGCATGCGTGGCTCCTTCCAGAACCTCAGCAATGATCAAGATTATCATAGGATAATTAGATTACCCGATCAGGTACTTGAATTTAATCTAATTTAATTTTAATTTTAATTTTTAATATCTATTCATCTCGATCAGATCTAAGAACTCTTAGATTTGATTAGATTGTAAAAATTTTTGTAGAAAAATTTTCCTCAGATCTGGATGATCCTATGGTGAAAAATTAGATTTTCCTTCAAAGCATTGTGCTTTTTTCCTTTTTTTCTACTTTTAAGAGGCACCCTGGGTTGTGCAAATGGTGGTATTGACACCATGGAAGAGGAAGGCCACTCATCCATTAATCTGAAGTGCTCCTTCCACCATTCATGGTTGGAATGAGCATTTTTTATTTGTTTCTCAGACATCAGGCATGGAGTGGGGTTTCGTAGACTGGGGCGAACCTCAGGAGTCTATGTTGAGGAAGCCATCATTAGACTAGCACCTGAGGCAAGACTTGAAGACCCTGTATAGTTTTGCAATCTTGGAATTGAAAGAGCTTCTATTTGGGTAGACTCTTTTCAATATGAGCACTAGCCAAGTCGGCCCTGAAGGTGCGCATGGGTAACATACCTCATGGTAGTATTCATTTGACCTTCAAATCTGACACTAATTAATCGATAATTTAGATTGCAGAAATGGACCCGAACATATTGAAGATGTCAGGGCTGAAGACTCAACAAAAAAGGGTAGCCGAGCCCATGGGTGGCCGAACTACTTGCATCAAAATTGAGTGTCTTGCTGCACCTCCAACCTCAGGGTCGGGAGAGCCTGAATCTCTTGTTGTTGATGACTTGAGGGTCATGAAGGTTCCACCCAACTTGACTTCATCGGCTTTGGATGGGGATCAAAGAAAATAGACGAATTGAATGTTTTGCAAGGCTATCTTGAGCTTGCCAGCTCCTACTATCTTTGATTTCTTGTCGAAGGATGAACCAAGTGAGATAGTTGGGACTTCCAAGGTTACTTTGATTGGGATTTTTGGAACTGCACCAGCCAGATTGAAACTTGTGGTTTCTATGCTAGAAGATTATAAGCTAATACATGGGGAATTCTCTGGACTGCTCTTCCCAGTCGATGCAAATAAATTATTGTGGGAGCTTGGCAAAATAATAAGGAAGAAGACTTTGGACTATTTTATTTGGGTAAGCTGAAGCTCGTTACTTTATTCTTTCTTTTTTTTCATTTTGAAGTACCTGCTCATATTTAATTTGAAATGTTTGACAGGTCACCCATTACATAAATGGATATATGGAGCACTCCATTGAGCTTTTGGCCAAAGCAAGAAAATATAAGATTGATGCCAAGATGCTTAAGGATACAAGAGACAAGGCAATAAAGGAGGCTGAGAAAGCCTTCATGAGAGCAGATGCTACTGAAAGAAGAGTTAAAGACATCAATGAAGCACTGAGGGGAGCTGTAAAAGAAAACTCCCAACTACTAGCTACTCAAGAAGCTTAGGCCGCAAAAATAAAGGTGCTTAAAGCTCAGTTAGCTAAAGTAAAGAGGCTTGAGGAGCATGTTCTCCAATGTCCAGGAGACATTGGCAATCTACCGAGGTGGCCTGTCCACCTCCCAAGGAGCCAACCACCCACTAGAGGTCGAGTCCTACCACTGCACCACCAAGGCCTAGTCCACCAACTGCACAGACCTCGACCCCTGCTCGCCAGACTCGGCCCTTCGGAGGGTTGAAGGTTCCATTGGCCGACCCACCATTGTCTTCTATCGATCGGATCGACCTCTTCCAGGCCTCCATGCGGGACTTTGCGACTCTCGACAAGGATCTTTTGCATGTTGTGATGCCGTAGCATGACATGCATGCACGTAGGAGGGACTTGGGGTCAGATGAACTACTTAATCAAGGTTTCAGCAGCATTCTGGATGTAAGAAAGTTCTCCATCCCCCCCTCCCTTTTTTTTGTGTCAGTTTTTTTACCAACCTAAAATCTTTCTTTCTTTTGTTAGGCCACCTCCTTCAGACTGTTCGCCAAGCACCTAGGGTGGCTGGGTGAAAATAAGAAGTCCTTTGAGGAGGCTTTGCAGTCTGCGAAGGACTGCCAGAAGGCGATGGAGGAAAAAGCTAACGAGGAGAAGCTCGCTATGGGACTTGAAGAAGTAGCTCCAAGAGAAGCTCAATGAAGTAGTGGAAATGAATAAAGCCTTGCTAGACCTCCAAAGGAAGGCTAATGAGGGAGAGAAGCTGCTAGAGCTATGGTGAGAGGTCTCTAGGATCTCTTACCTAGAGGCCAGAGTTAAAGAGCTAGAGGGGACAGTGTCCTCTCAGGATGAAATACTGGCTGCTCGAGACACGGCCCTCCTAGTGTACTAGAGGAACTTGGAGCACTAGAAGTTCATCTCTACCTGGGTCATGGAGGAGTACAAATCCTTCGAAGGTTTTGTAGAGGAGGTCACGGAGGCTTCGGGGAAGGCCTTCGACAGCGGTTTCAACCGCTGCAAGAGTCTAGTTGGGAAGCATTTTCCCATCTTAGATCTAAGCGGCGTTACCCGGGAGGACAGTCTCACCTTAGCTTTAGATATGGAAGCCCAGATGATGCCATAAGTGGGTTCTCCTACAAAAGCACCCCGGACTACCCAGAAGTGCCTACCGTCCTAATTTGCCCCAAGGTTGAGGCTCTAAATTCTACCGAAGCCCCAACACTTGTGTTAGATGTGTGCCCTAGAAGTCAGATTGGCTAACACTTGTAATACATTTTCAAGGATAATTTTATAATTTTAATTATAAATTAATAAAAAAATTATTTTCTATCATAGTGTGTATTTAAAGTATCTGTGATACATCATTTGAGTTAATGGTAATGATAGTTCATATTTTCAAGAGTTGAAAATTTAAGACATGAATTTTCATAATTAACTCATAAACTACTTTCAACCATAGGATTATCATGAGGATGGTGATCGATCCGAAAGATTGGTGTATGATTGCTTTCTTAAGATAGATGTGTCTTAAGTCTATGGTGTGGAGACATCGGAATGAGAGTATAGATACTTGTTATAGAATGTGGGCACTGAGCGTGACCACATCAAATAGTCATAAGAAAGTCTACCTTCTCGTCGATGATTGACTTGATGCTGCAGTGGTATGTCTGGTTCCTTGACCTAAGGTGCATCGACAGTTCAGCTTGAGGGTGTTATAGTTTGACTATACCATAACTTAGTCTCCTAGCCATTCAGAATTCTAAGGTGCATGTTGGCCATAGCATGTTCATTGCAGAAATTGGATTACACCAATAGGAGATCTATCTACCTTAGTAGATGAGGAATAACCCTATGATAATCATGAGATTGAGTCTATAAGCCCATGGCCATGGCAATGTAAATATGATAGAAAGAGTTTCTATTAGGATTTCACATAGGATGAATTGAATGATTAATTTATATGACTGATATTGGGTTTGACGAGTTCATCTTAACCCTAATCTAGTCGGGGCTCAAGATAAAAGAATCTAATCACATAGGTAGTTGCACCGAGAGGTTCATTTTTAGTTTTGATAGGTTGCCACCATATACTACTAGGTGTCACTAATTGATTTTGAGAGCAATTAGAATGATTTAGATGATTGATCATTCTAATTATATAAATTAGAAAGTTCTAGTCCATCGAAAGGTGTTTTGATGATGTCGATGATAGAGATTGCGACATGTCTCATTACCATATGGAACTGAACCTAACTAGATCACACAAACAAAGATTTGGATCTAGATATCATCAATTGGACTAACCAAGTTTAATTGATTTGGATTAGATCCAATTAGGTTTAAGAAAATCATGCCAGCACACGATTGAGCCTAACATTCTCCTTTTTCTAATCACTTAGGTTCGTCTCAACTGAGCGAAATTTATTTGGGCTCACCCAGGAACCTTATCTTAGTCTGACTAGAGCTTGTCCAGATCAAAAAAAGATTATCTTAATTTATTAGATGGATTTAAGACAACACCTGCTAATTTCTGTCATCTGCTAATTCCTATTTTTGGACATAGTCTGAGGATTTATGGTGCTCCCAAGCCTTGGAAGGCTATGAAAGGAATTAGGATGTTGACTCCTAAGATTCTAGGAATTTGGTTGGTGCTTCGAAGATCTGAGACACAAGATGAAGCAAGGAACCAAAGTTGGAGAATCAAGATTATAGAAAGGATATTTTTTGCAGGTTAGCCGACTCAGTCCAAAACTAGCTTGGCAAAGTCTCAGTGCATAGAAAAAATAGAGAGCTACGCATTTGGGACTACTAGCATGGTACAAGACTAGGTCGGCTCAGTTTTAGACTGAGCCGACCCAGTGGAACTTAGCCGACTCAGTGCTGAGACTGAGCTGGCTCAGTGTGCGGGCAGAGTTATGCGAGGGACCATTTTGGACTAGGATCTGGGTTGATCCTAGGAGTCTTAAGGCCTGATTTGAGGGATCTTAAGGGGGCTAATTCATGTATGGATCAGGCCTAGATCCAGAGGATGAGAGCATGGGAGACATGGGTGTACATGGGCTCGATGAATGCTTTCGTGTATTGGGTTAGCCAAAAAGTTTTTTGGTCGGACCTAATGGCTATTTATAAATACATAGATTATATTAGGGTTATTAAGATTGAAATCAATACAGACCTTTTCTCCCTCAACTCTCTTCTTCTCTTCTCTCTTGAGTTGTCATCCTAGGGGTCTTGAAGAAGCCCTAGAGAAGGGGGCATCTCCCTTAAGCCCAAGGAGGAAGGTGCCCCATCATAGATCTAGGTGGAGGATCGATGGTTTGCTACCCATAGAGAACATCACAGGTTCTTTCAGGTCCATGCTAAAGATCAGGAGCTTCCACAACATGATATCGATGCTTGTGATGTCAAGGATGATTGACATTCGAGCGATATCATGGGTCTACAATTTAGTATCAAAGCTAGGTAATGCCTGAAACATTGTCGAAGATAATATGGTATCAGAGCCTGATGGCGCATGGAAGGAAAGGAGAAGTTGTACAAGGTGAAATCAAAAATCTGCACAAGGATTCCTCGGTATGTCTCAAATCTACCTTGTTATTGCTGTGGTTTGGCCAACCAGAAGCAGCGAATTGAAGGTGGAGGTTGAGAGGATTAAGAGAAAGAGATTTTCTCAGGGTGGAAGGATTTGGTGCATGATTTGCTGATCGATCTTGGTGGAAAGGTTGGGGTATATGATGGTTATGTGACAGACGGAGAGCGCTAGAGTGCTGCAGTAGCGCTTCCCTAGAGATGCAGGACTGAGAGAGGCTCGACGATGTAGCAGCTGAGGAAGGTATCTCAGTAGAGAGCATCAGGGTTCTCTAGGAAGATGGGTAGTGTAGAGCTATTGAAGAGAGGTTTTCTAAGGAGTAATGGTCAAAGGAAGGCTGAAGAAGTGACTATACGTCCTTCGGTGTCTGGAAGGTAGGGAAGTACTCAGAGATGTATTCAGCGGTTCTACCAGAGCATAGATATGTAGAGCCTTGGGAGTGATGGATGATCCATGGAGGTCCAGCAGGTTAAGGTTGGGCAGCTGTACAGCAACGTAGAGACGAGTCAGGGAGTACTACAGGAGCGCTACCCTAGAGGCATAGGATTGAGAGAGACTCGATGGTGCAGCAACCGAGAAGTGTATCTCAGTAGAGAGTATCAGTGGTATCTCAGGAAGACTGGGTGTAGATCTCAGGAAGAGCCAGGGGGTCTCAAGGAGCACCAAGAGGTCTCTAGCAGTCGAAAGTATCATGGATCAAATTTCTTCTATAGGAGCACCAGGAAGAGTCATGGTTCAGATGGAGGATGGTTCTTTAGGCACATCTGAAGCGATGGCTAGTGTAGGGGTAGAAGAGAAGGACTAGAATAGAATTCTTAAGGGTTCAATCGCTGGTTTCAGAAGAGTTGGATGAGCTCTTGAGTTTTGGAGGTGCTCATAGATTGTGGAGGTATCCAAAATGGCTTCGAAGAGGGCCGCGGAGTGTGGAGGATTCGAAGGGGCAGCAACGGTGTTCGAGGTGCAGTGGCAGGCTCAGTAGTGCAACATTGAGTGATTAGCCTCGAGGGATTCGATGATAGAGTCAGCTTCCACGGCATCAGATGGACTTCGAATATAGGTGGAGCTCCGCAGTGGTGGCTTCATAAGTGGAGAGAAAAATGGACATGAGTTTAGAGCGTCGATAATGCACAGTTCTAGATGGAGCGGCATGTGTAGTTGGACAGGCATAGCTCTAAGAAGATTGTGTCAGGTGGTATAGCATGTGCTAGTGTAGAAATGCTATAGGTTCTCCAGGAATGTTTAGAGAATGTGATGCAGCTACTAAGCAGAAGGGATCCTATAATTTTAGAATGGTGCCAAGAAGCAAGCACAGATCATCAGCGGTGGAGGTGGTCATCCCACAAGCCTCAAGGATGCAAAATAGCTGAAGAGGATTGGCAGAGGTGATGTGTGCATAGGGGCTGTCGAGTGCATAAGGATAGCGAGATTGTGCAGGAGGTCATTGCCGAGGGGTTTGCCAAGTCTTGGGGCACCAAGGTGGAGATTATGAGGATTTATGGTGCTCCCAAGCCTTGGGAGGCCACGGAAGGAGTCAGGGTATTGGCTCCTAAGATTTTAGGGGTTTGATTGGTGTTTCAAAGACTTAGGACATAAGGTGAAGCAAGAAACCAAAGCCAAAAAATCAAGACTGCAAAAAGAAAATTTTCTATAGGTTAGCCAGCTCAGTCCAAAACTGGGTCGGCTAAGTCTCAGTGCACATGCAAAATAGAGAGCTGCACGTTCGAGACTCCTAGCACAGCACAGAAATGGGCTAGCTTAGTTTAAGACTGAGCCAACCCAGTGGAACTTAGCTGGCTTAGTGTTGAGACTGAGCTGGCTCAGTGCACAGGCAGAGTTACGTGATGGACTATTTTGGGGTAGGATCTGGGTTGATCCTAGGGGTCTTAAGGCCTGGTTTGAGAGATCTTAAGGAGACTAATTCATGTATGGGTCAGGTCTAGATCCAGGGGATGAGAACATGGGAGACATGGGTGTACATGGGCTCGGTGAGTGCTTTTATGTATTGGATTAGTCGGAAAGTTTTTTGGTCGGGCCTAATGGCTATGTATAAATACGTAGGTTATATTAGGATTTTTAAGGTTGAAATCAATATAGATCTTTTCTCCCTTAACTCTATTCTTTTCTTCTCTCTAGAGTTGCCACCCTAAGGTTCTTGAAGAAGCCCTAGAGAAGGGGTCGTCTCCCTTAAGCCCAAGGGGGGAGGTGCCCCATCGCAGATCTAGGTGGAGGATTGATGGTTTGCTATCCATAGAGAACGTCACAGGTTCCTTCAGATCTATGCTAAAGATCAGAAGCTTCTATAACATGATATCGGTGCTTGTGATGTCAAGGATGATTGGTGTTCGAGCGATATCATGGTTCTACAATTTGGTATCAAAGCTAGGTAATGCCTGGAATGTTTTGGATGACAATACATAGGTCAACTATTGACCCTAGACACCTGGACATGGGGCCACATGTCATGCACCTATAGGAGAGCATCTGGAGCACTTGTCCCTCTGCTAAATGATGTAAGAGAGAGAGTGCATGCCACCCTAGGCATGCACCCCATGTGGATAGGAGATGGAGTCCCATACAGATGGGACTCTAGGGTGTTTTGATAGGTTTAAACACCTAGGCGCCAAATAGATTGGGTTTATCTAGTTTAGGCGCCACCTATGTAGATTTTAGAGGGGCTCTCATCTGATTGGATCAGATGACATCATCCCACTAATCAGATTTAGATCTGATTGAATCAAGGCCTCTGATTGGCCTGGATGATGTGGCACTGCATGGTGCAACAGGATCTATTTAAACCCTATCTGTGCCTAGGTTTTGTGTGCTTCTCCCATTCTCTATGCTGCAAGGCTACCCACAAATATTCCATGCCATCTTCTGATCCTCTCTCTCTCCTATCCACACCCAAGGAGTTGGGCACAGGTTCAAGTGCGATCCGAGGAAGAAAGACGCCCAGATCCAGAAGAAGATGGCACTGCTGAAAGAGACGACCACTGCCTCTTCAAAAGAGTTTTGAAGAACTTCAAGATCAGATTCAGATCTAATTTTTGAAGAGTAGATTCAAAAGGAGAAGACCTTCAGATCCTATCCAAGTGGATATCGGTAGAGGCTAGGCACTTGCGTGGCTCCTTCCAGGACCTTAGGACAGATCAGAATCATCACAGTATAATTTGATTATCCAAATATAAGGTATGAAATTAAACTAGATTTAACTTTTTCTTTTTATCTCAATATCAAATCTTAAAGGATCATATCTAAGATGTCTCAGATTTGATAAAAAAATATTTAAAATATTTTTTTAGATCTAATCAGATCTGAACGATCCTGTGCCAAAAAATAAGATTTTTCCTTCAACTGATTTCAGTGCTGTGTTAGCAGTTCTTCAAATCTATCTTAGATCTGATTTTTTTTTTTGATTATGATCTGATATTAAAAGGTTTTAGATGTCACATCAGATGTGATTAGATCTAAAATTAGAAAATTAAAAAATTAAATTATTTAGATCTAATATGTATGAGATGCATGACAAGATTAGGAATAGAATAGTTCTTTATGTAGTCCAGTATGATCATGTATTTAATTTTATTAAATATAATTTTATATCTATTTATTTTTTATTTTTTTGATGTTATAATTATTATAATTATATTTAAACATAGAATTTTTTTTTTTTTTAATTTTTTATTTATTCTTATGAGATATGAAAGATGCATGCTTAGACTAGTCATAGAATAGTTCTATAAGATGTCTAGAATAATTTTATATTTGATATAATCAAATTTAAAATTTTATTTTTTAAATTTAATATGAGGTATTTTAGATCTAAAAGTATGCATATTGTTTTAGTTATGATACATAAGATGTATGCAAAACATGTATTAGTTAGATCATTAATTGTATATGCGATATATGATCTAGATCTAACAAGTTTCGTAGTAGAAAATTATATTTTTGATTAAGGTGTTCCCCATGGCCGTTCGATCATAAGAATAAAGTAGGGTTTTAAGGACCTCTCCTCCTATTATATAATTATCCAAAATATAATTAAGAATTAAGATTATGAAATTAATTAGATCTAAAAATTATGAATTTTTAGATCTAAGACATATTCATAAAATTGGGTTTGGACTTGGGTAGCTCAATTAGGTCTAGCAGTTGATCAAATCGGATCAAGATTTGGTTAGGTGGGATCAAAGAAAGTTTAGATTTCACTAGCTTAATACGATTAAGTCTGGGTCAAGATTGAATCATATTGAGGTGTGACTCGATCAAGTCAAGACCTAATTTGGCTTCGTGGTTCAAGCCTGGATTGTAGACTAACCTAATTAGTTCTGATTTGATAATTTATTGTCTAAGATAAGTCTGGCAGATATGATCGACTGATTTTTAATTGAGAGCTACTCGACCTAAATACATTCTTATCGAGTTAATGACATATCCCTTCCATCGGTCTCACTTACTTGGCCATTTGTGTCGACCTAATTTTGATTTGAGGTGGCTAACAATTCGAGCCAACCCATGCCACTAGGTTAGTCATAATTGTTATGACTAAGCCAAGTCAAGTTTGAAGAGACCTAAATTTAATCTTCCTTAAAAAATATTAAGTCTAAGATCTTCTACCATTGTAGATGTACGGGCACTTCCCAGGGTTGATTGTTCTCGGCTGGATATAGTAGTTCAGTTGCATCGGAAAGATGCAGCCATGTCTATTAGGCATTGGATGCTATGGGTTGGAGGATGGGTTGGGCTCAATATTCTGGATACGATGAGGGATCCAATCAGGAATTGAATTCATGCAAATGGTGGGTCTGACATAACTAAGGAGTATATCAATATTTTAGACATAGTGAGATTCCTGAATTACAGAATAAATTTGGGTACACCATGATTAGAGAATAATTGGACAAGAGTTGTCCACTCATCGGTTGACCCATCACTAATAACTATTAAGTGAGCTGGTGAATCAGTCGGTGGAACCACACCTTAAAAATCAATAATCATGAAAATTTTTGCATCTCTACCAAATGAGTGTAGGGATCTGAGTAAATAGTGGAAGCCTAATTTGTTTAAAAATAAAACTCTTAAATAAATTGGTTAAGTCTAATTACAAAATCTAACTAGAAACTTTGACTCTCTATAGGAAGATATCTACGTCCAACCCATTAGCCCGTATCCTGGACACCCATAGACTGACCGAACCCAACTACAAGGATTGGCTCCGAAACATCAAAATTATTTTGGGTTCTGAGAAGTTGACTCATGTGTTGAAATAGGATCCTCCCATCTTAGCAGCCCATCTATTCGCTGATCAGAGAGCGTCTCTTGAGAAGTGGATCGATGTAGATAACAAAACTAGGTACTACATGTTGGGCTTGATGTTTGATGAGCTCCAGCGCAAACATGAAGATATTAAGACTAGCCACCAAATGTTGGCTCACCTGCAAGAGTTGTTTGGTGTGTTAGATATATGTGCCCTAGAAGTCAGAATTGGCTGACACTTATAATATACTTCTAAGGGCAAAATTATAATTTTGACTATAATCAATAAAATGGATTATTTTCTATCACATATGTGTATTTAGTGTCTGTGATACATCCTTTGAGTTAATGATAATGATAATTCATATATTCAAGAGTTGAAAATTTAAGACATGAATAATCATTATTAACTCATAAAATGCTTCTGACCATAGGATCATCACAAGGATGGTGATTGATCTGGAAGGTTGGTATACAATCACTTCTCTTTAGAAGATGAGTCTTGAGTCTACGGTGTGGAGACACCGGAGTGAGAGTACAAGTACTCATTAGAGAATGAGGGCACTAAGCGTGACCACCACGAGTAGTCATTAGGAAGTCTACCTTCTCGTCAATGACTGACTCGATGCTCTAGTGGTGTGTCTGATTCTTTAACCTGAGATGCATCGGCAGTTCACCTTGAGGGTGTTATAGTTTGACTATACCAAAACTCAATCTCCTAGCCATACGGAATCCTGAGGTGTATGTTGGCTATAGAATGTTCATTGTAGGAACTAGATTGCATCAAGATGGAATCTATCTACCTCGATGGTAGAGGAGCAGCCTTATGATGATCATGAGAATCAAGTTCAGAAGCCCATGGCCATGGCAAAGTGAAATAATAGAAAGAGTTTCTATTTAGGTTTTCACATCGGACTTGAATTGAATGATTACATCATATGACAGAAACTAGGGTTTGACGAGTTCACCTTAACCATAATCTGATCGGGGCTCAAGATAGAAGAACTTAATCACACAGGTAGCTGCACCAAGAGGTTCGCATTCAGCTCTGATGGGTTACCACCATATACTACTAGGTGTCACTGGTGGATTTTGGAAGCAATTAGAATGATTTAGATGATCGATCATTCTAGGTATTCGAATCAAAAGAGTTCTAATCTATCGAAAGGAGTTTCGATGATGTCGATGATAGAGATCATGACATATCCCATTACCATACAGAACTGAACCTAACTGGGTCACACAAATAAGGGTTTGAATCTGGTGATCATCAATTGAACTAATCCAATTCAATTGATCTGAATGAGATTCAATTAGGTTTAAGGAAATCATGCTAGCACTCGATTGAACCTAACGTTCTTCTTTTACTATCATAAATAGTTATCTTTACTGAGCCAAAGGAGTTTGTGCTCATTCAGAGACCTTCACCTAATCTGACTGGAGCTTGTCCAAGTCAGAAAATGGTTGTCTTATTTTGTAAGACAATACCTGCCATTTTTGATCACCTGCCATTTCTCGTCCTTTGACTTTGGTCAAAAGTTGACCTTTGACTGGTCAAATGTTGACCATTGATACTTTGACTTCTATCCATGTGTCATGCACCTATTGGAGAGCTAGTGGGGGCTTGTCCTCCTATCAGAACCTGGCAAGGAGGAGGGCGCACGCCACCCTTGGCATGTGCCCAAGTAGGAGGCGCCCAGGAGTGCGTGTTGGATAGGGACTCCATCTCCTTTTTGGATTTCGATTAGACTTCTCCTAAGAACCAAGTTTGACTGATCTTAGGTGCCATGTAAGGAGTAATCCAAGAAACTCTATTCCCACCAATCAGATTTAGATCTGATTTCATAAAGGATTGTGATTGGTTGGGAAGAAGAGGAGTTGGATCATGCTTAGTCCATAAATAAGATCTTGCGCCAACTCAAAGAATATACAATTCTCCATGCCCCAAGGCTGCCTCTCCTCTCCTCCTCCACGCCAAGCCCATCTTCTCCTTCTCCTCTCCACGTCCAAACGTGTTTGGGATCCAAGTTGGTGCAATCCAGATGAAAGCAAGGCGATAGAAAGCTAGAAGACTGCGCTGCTGCAAAGAACAACTACTGATCTTCGAAAGGTATTTTGAAGATCCTCCAGATCAGATCCAGATCTAATTTTTGGAGATGTGACAGAAAAGAGGAGGATCTCCAGATCTAGCCTAAGTGGATATCGATAGAGGTTAGGCACTTGCATGGTTAGATCCAGAACCTTTCGCTGCTTACAGGATCATCAATGGGTAATTGGATTATCCTACATCAAGATAAATTAAATTTGATTTAATTTATTTAGATTTTATTTTTATTATTAAAATAATAAAAATTAGATCTAAAATATTTTAAATCTAATTAGGATCAAATAGAAAAATTTTTTAAATATATCTCTTGATTCGATCAGATCTGAACGAACCTGATCCGAAAAATCAGGATTTTCCTTCAAATGGTATCAGAGCCAAGATTCTAAAGTATTTAGATCTAATTTTAAATTTATTCTAATTAAAAAATAAATAATTTTAGATGTCACATGAGATGTGATTAGATCTAAAATCAGAAAAAAAATAAAATTAAATGATTTGGATCTAAGATTAGAAAATATGCATGACTAGTTCTAAAATAGAATAATTCTATAGAATAGTCTTGCATGTTTATGATTTATTCTAATTAAATCATATTTTAAATCTATTTATTTACTATTTTTTGATATTATAATTATTATAATAACATCTAAAAAATAGTAAATAAAAAATTATTTAATTTTAAACATCATATGAGATATGATTGATGCATGTCTAGACTAGTTGTAGAATAGTTCTACATAGTTGTCTAGATTAGAGTTTATTTTGATAAGATTAATTTAAATCTAATTTTTTAGATTATTATGAGATAATTTAGATCTGAAAACATGCATGATTCGATACATGAGATGTATGCAAAATATGCCATGATTAGATCTAATTTGTATATGAGATATATGATATAGATCTAAAACTGTTTTGTAGTATTGCATGTTCCTAATTAAGGCATTCCTCTTGGCCGTCCGATCATAAGAACGAAGAAAGATTTAAAGGCTCCCTCCTCCCATCCGATGGGGTGTTCTTATGATGTGTAGGGGTGCTGCAAGTTCATCCTTAATTAAAAATTCAAAACTTACTTTCTGCAAAACCCTAGATCCTGAAATCCTAGGATTTATTGTGCATATTTTATTTATGGATCCTACTTAATTAAGAATTAAGATTATGGAATATAAATTAGGTTTAAAATTAAGAATTTTAGATCTAAGACATATTCGTAATACTGGGTTCGGGCTTGGGTAGCTCAATTAGGTCTAAGCGATTGATCAAACTGAATCAAGAGTTGGTTAGATGGGATCAACAATGTTTAAATTGACCAGCCTAATAGGATTAAGTCTGGGTCAAGATCGAGTCACGATCAAGCAAGACCTAATTAGGCTCAGAGGTTAGAGTTTGGATTGTAGGCTAATCCAATTGGTTCTAGCTCAATAATTTAGTGTCTAAGGTAAGTTTGGCATATACGATCGACTAGTTTTTAATTGGAAGCTACTCGATCGGAATGCATTCTTGTACGGGTTAATGGCATATCCCTTCCATCGGTCTCACTTACCTGGCCGTATCTGTGAACCTAGTTCTAATTTGAGGTGGTCGATAATTCGAGCTGACCCATGCCACTAGGTTAGTCATAATTGTTATGACTATGACAAGTCCAGTTTAATAAGACCTGAATCAATTCTTCCTAAGAAAAGATTAAGTCAGAGGTCTTCCACCATTGTAGATGTGTGTCCCTTTCCGGGGTTGATTGTTCTCGACTGGATATAGTGGCTCAGTTGCACCGGAAAGATGCAATCATGTCTATTAGGCATTGGATGCTATGGGCTGGAGGATGAGTTGAGCTTAATATTTTGGATACGGTGAGAGACTCAATTAGGAATCCAGTCTGTGCAAATAGTGGGTCTGACTTAACTAAGAAGTAGATCAATATTCTGGATATGGTGAAATTCATGAGTTAAAGACCAAGTTTGGGTGCACCATGATTAGAGAATCATTGAACAAGAGTTGTTCACTCATTGGCTAACCCATCACCAATAACTGTTAGGTGAGGTGATGAGTCAGTCGGTGAGACCGCACCATCCACTAAAAATCATTAATCGTGGAGATTTTTGCATCTCTACAAAGAAAGTGTAGGGATCCAAGAAAATAGTGGGAGCTAATTTGTTTAAAAATAAAATTTCTAAACAAATTGGTCAAGTTATAATTATAGTATCTAACTAGAATCTTTGACTCTTTATAGAAAAATATCTACGTTCAACCCATTAGCACATATCCTGGACACGAATAGACTGATCAGACCCAATTATAAAGATTAGCTCAGGAACTACAAAATTATTTTGGGTTCTGAAAAGTTAATCCATGTATTGGACCAGGACCCTCCCACCTTACCAGCCCATCCATCCACTGAATAGAGAGCATCTCTAAAAAAATGGATAGGTGAGGATAAGAAGGCTAGATATTATATGTTGGGCTCGATGTCTGATAAGCTCCAGCGCCAACATGAAGATATCATGACTGCTCGCCAAATGTTGGCTCACCTGTAGGAGATGTTCATGAAATGACTTTTAAGGCTAAGATGCATGATGGGCAGTCAGTCCAAGATCACTGTCTGATGATGATCAAGGACATGAAAGAGCTTGAGAAGCTCGGTGTGAAGTTATACTTAGATCTGCAGAATGATATTATTCTGTAATCCTTGACTGATGCATATGAACAATTTATCATGAATTACCACATGCATAAACTTCAAAATTCCTTAGCCGAATTAATGAATATGCTGGTCACCACTGAGCTTTCTATGAAAGGTTCTAAAGGCTCAGTTCTTACTATGGAATGGACTTCTTCCAAAAGAAAGTCTTATGGAAAGAAAAAGAATGAATTAACCGAAATATCCACTTAAAAATCAAATATTTTGAGAGGAAACAGTCTCTTTTCAACCTAAAAATTCAAATGAGACTCCCCCCTATAGCTCCCCACTAGACATTTTCTGGAACAGTTTTGTTCAGACCTCATTGTATTAATATTATTCTAAGATTTTCAGCATTTCACATTTTAGGAATAACTTGAACATCCAGATTCTCAATCTTATGGCTCCTGGTCAATAAAATTCTCATAGTAATTGAATATGGCCCTTTCCTATTATTGGGGAAGCTTTTTCTTGTTCCATGGTTGTTGAAACTTCTGTTTACGCGAAGGATCAAATCATTGTTTTCGAAAAATTTTTGGCTTCACCCTGCCATTATAATATCTAGCCACCTTTTGTTTGTAGGTCGCCATTCAGATTTGAGCTCTTTCTCAGATTTTTTTCTAATAAGTCGAGATTGGTTCTCTATCGATTTGAATTGCTTTCTTCATAGAAGTTCTCTATCCTTGGTGTTGGAAGACCGATTTCCAAAAGTATTACGGCCCCTGATCCAAATGTGAGTTTGAAGGGCATTTCTTCAGTTGGTCATCTGGGAGTGGTTCTATAAGACCAAATAATATTATATAGTTTATCAACCCAGAGATCTCTAGCTTCAATGAGCCTGATTTCAAGATCTTGGAGAATTATCTGATTTGTGACTTCAGCTTCTTCATTAGATTATGGATGCCTTACTGAGGTTAATCTATGGTTGATATGTAGCTCAGAATAGAATTCCTTGAACATCACATTATTGAATTGCTTCTCGTTATTAATAATAATTATTCGAGGCAAGTCAAAATGGTAGATGATTGACTTCCAAATGAAGTCTCGCATCTTTTTCTTTATGATTTGTGCTAGGAGTTCAACCTCCACCCATTTGGTAAAGTAATCTATAGCGACGATCAGAAATCTTCTTTGTTCTATTGCCATGGGGAATGGCCCTAAGATATCCATCCCCCAAATCGTGAAAGGCAAAGGAGCTATAATAGAAATAAGTTCGACAGCTGGGTGGTGTTGAATATTTGCATACCTTTGGCATTGGTCACACTTATTAACAAGATCAGCTGCATCCTCTTGTATGGTTGGCCAATAATAGCCTTGTCAGATTACTTTATATGCTAGGGATCAGCCCCTCAAATGATTGTGACGGATTCCTTTATGAACTTCTCAGAGAGCATAATCCAGCCTCTAAAGGCTTACCCGAACCCGAGTAATGGAAAAAAGAGAATGATCTTTTTTATAAGTTTTTCATCTTAGGATGATGTTACCAGAGAGCTTGCCTCTTGATTTTTCTTGCATAAGCAGGATCATCGAGTAATATTCCTTTGTCCAAGTACTCCATCAGAGGATCTATCCAACTCAGCTCGTGATTCACCTGAGCGATCATTTGGACCTCTATGCTGGATTTCTCAAGGACTTCGATGAATACTTTCTAACTGAGATCAAGGAATCCCAATGTGGCAAGGTGCGAAAGCGCATTAGCTCGAGCATTTTTTTTCTTAGTATTTGAATAATTTCTAAGTCATCGAAGCTTTTGGATAATTCTTTCATGTTATGTAAATATTGAGACATGATAGAATTCTTGGCTTCGTACAGACCTCATACCTATCCGACTACAAGCTGGGAGTCTATGAAGATTTTGAGTTTCTTAATATTGAGCTCCTTTCCTATTCTCAAAGCATGTTCAGTGACAGCTCCTTTTAGATCGGCTAAAATTAAGCCAGCTCTGCTCCCTTGAGCATTGGAGGCTCCATCTGCATGCAAGAGCTATTAAGATTCTTCAATAATTCTTTTTGGGACCTTTGGAATTATTTCTTGAATTGAACATTCAACCATGAAGTTGGCTAGCACTTGAGCTCTTCATGAATGTCTGGTCAATAAACAGATATTCAAAATTCATTGAGTTCAATGGCCCATCTTGGCAACTGGCAGAGGCGTCAAGTCATTGAAGCCGTCTCATGGCTTGTCTATCAAGACAATAATAGAACTGGCCTGAAAGTACGGTCGAGCCATTTGGCAGTAGTAATCAAAGAATAGATCATTTTTCAATTTCAGGGATCAAATTTTTGCATCTCGCATAATTGCTAGTGTTAATAGTAGGCCTGTTGTCCCTACATCACTCAGACTAAATCGAGCTGAACAGCGTTAGGTGAAATAGATGATAATGAATAATCCTCACTTGATAGGTTTTGATAGTAGTGGAACCACCAAGCATATGCCTTGAGCTTATCAAAAGCATATTGACATTCCTTCATCCATTTAAAAACTTTAATTTGCTTCAAAGTTTTAAAGAATGGAAGACATTTTTTGGCTGATCTGGATATAAATCTGCTGAGTGTTGCCACTCGTCCAGTGAGCTACTATACTTCTTTTATAGAGCTAGGAGGCTTCATCTCAAGTAGTGCTTGGATCTTCTCGGGGTTGGCTTCTATTTCTTATTGGATTACAAGAAAACCAAGAAATTTTCTAACCGTAACTCCAAAAGTGCACTTGTTGGGATTGAGTTTTATGTGGTATTTGTGGAGCTCTCCAAATGCTTCTTCTAGATTGGTGATATGCCAATCTACCTTTATGTCTCTGACCAGCATTGTCACTCATGTTACTTCTTGTTGCGGCCAATTGGTCCTTAAGACTTTAATGACTAGTTCTTGTAGGTGGCACCTGTATTTTTCTAACAAAAAAGACATCATTTTTAGCAATACAGACCATCTTGTCGATGACAAATGCGGTGTTTTTCTCCATCTTCAGAGGCCATCTTGATTTGATTTATACTACTAGACGGCATCCATAAAGCTTAGAGCTTGTGTCCTGAGGTTGCATCAAATCTATTGATAAAATTTTTGGCAGAGAAAGACTCTTCTCGAGCAAGGCTTATTATAAGTGGTAAAATCAATGCAGATTCTCACTTTTCATTTGCTTTTCTAACCATCACTACATTCGCTATCCAATTTGGGTACCATGCTTCTTTGATAAATCCTACCTTCAAGAGCTTATCAACCTTTTCATCTATCGCCTTTTGCCTTTTTGGAGTAGTGCTTCTCTTCTTCTCTCAGTGGCGCTTATGTTTAGGGTCAATGTTCAATTTGTGCATGATGACGTTGACTAGAATTCCAGGCATATCTGAGGTTGACCATGCGAATACATTGACATTTTTTCAAAGAAAGAAAATTAACTTTTTCTTGAGGTTGGTATTTAATCAAGCTCCAATCTGGATGGTTTTCTCAAGATCTTCATCCAGCGGTATAGTAATAAGTGGTTCTGCTGATTCACCTTAGATTTTTCCATCTTCACCTTCAGGCCCTTGGTTGGGAATTTTGATAGGTGATGTTCTAACTACCGTCTTTATTTTTGAAGCAATCATAAAGCACTGTCTAGCCATTGTTTGATCCCCATGCATCTTTCTGACTCCTAATCTAGTTGGAAATCGGACTAGTAGGTGATAAGTTGAGACTACTGCTCTAAGGACGTTGAGCTTAGGTTGGTCAAGAATGGCATTATATGTAGATGGTATTTTGACGACTAGGAATGTAAGCTGCACTATTGACTAATAGGGTTCTTTCCCGATAATGACTGGTAGTGTAATTTCTCCTTCAACCATCATAGAATCATCTGAGAATCAATCAAAGGGTCGCCGACCTATAAATATTAAGTTCAATCATATGATTCATTTTGAGAGGGCCATCAATAGAACAAGACGTCCACTGAGCTTCCATTATTAACTAAAATTTTATTTTACATCATAGTTTACTATCATTATGGAAACGGTGATAGCATCATTATGGGATGTTTAAACCCCTTGGACATCATAATT
>QRFJ01000506.1:197343-311920 GCA_006176705.1 Cocos nucifera
CATGCGAATACATTGACATTTTTTCAAAGAAAGAAAATTAACTTTTTCTTGAGGTTGGTATTTAATCAAGCTCCAATCTGGATGGTTTTCTCAAGATCTTCATCCAGCGGTATAGTAATAAGTGGTTCTGCTGATTCACCTTAGATTTTTCCATCTTCACCTTCAGGCCCTTGGTTGGGAATTTTGATAGGTGATGTTCTAACTACCGTCTTTATTTTTGAAGCAATCATAAAGCACTGTCTAGCCATTGTTTGATCCCCATGCATCTTTCTGACTCCTAATCTAGTTGGAAATCGGACTAGTAGGTGATAAGTTGAGACTACTGCTCTAAGGACGTTGAGCTTAGGTTGGTCAAGAATGGCATTATATGTAGATGGTATTTTGACGACTAGGAATGTAAGCTGCACTATTGACTAATAGGGTTCTTTCCCGATAATGACTGGTAGTGTAATTTCTCCTTCAACCATCATAGAATCATCTGAGAATCCAATCAAAGGGTCGCCGACCTATCTTAAGTTATTCATCATGTTCATTTTTGAGAGGGCATCATAGAACAAGACGTCCACTGAGCTTCCATTATTAACTAAAATTTTATTTTACATCATAGTTTACTATCATTATGGAAACGGTGATAGCATCATTATGGGATGTTTAAACCCCTTGGACATCATAATTAAAAATAATAATAATATTTTTAGTGCACTGCCTCTTAGGAGAGGGATCCTTGGATGCCCCCTGAAGCACACTACCTTGTGAAATCATGTTAATGACTCCTGACTCATATAGTTGGCCGATTGTGCTCAATAGCATTGTCAGACCTCTGGCGCGGCTCCAGGGCTTGGTTCGCCTGATCTTGGATATACTTGTCAAGATAACCTTGGCTGATCAAGGCCTCAATCTCCTCCTTGAGTTGACAACATTTTTCAGTATTGTGCCCATGATCCCAGTGGAAGCGGCATAATTTGTTCTTGTTTCTTTTGTCAGCAAGGGTCTTCATCGGATTAGAGCGGTGGAGATATCTCTGATTCTCTATCTTCATTAAAATCTACGATCAAGGGGCAGACATAGAAGCATAGCTGTTAAATTTTTGGAGAGGACTCTGGGACCTCGAATTTTTCTAAGGTGGTTCGCTGCTGCTTCCTTTGTTCCCATGTTCTTCCTCATGAGATCACTTCTTTCCTTTATTTTTCTTTTCTTTCTTATTCAGCTTTTCCTCTTCCTCAATGTGAGCATACTTTTGGATTCAGGCTAACATTCTCTCATAGTTCTTTAAAAAGTTTTTGTAGAGGGAGAAGACCAGACGATAGCTCCTAAGCCCTTGCTTTAAGGCTGACATAGCAATGGACTCGTTGAAGTCTTTCACTTCAAGAATGGCCATATTAAAATGGGCCATACACTCTCGAAGGGATTCGTCCTCCTACTGCACCATGGAGAATAGACTATTCGAGTGCTTTAAATGGAGGTGGTTGCTTCTAAAATAGATCATAAAGAGCCTGCTCAGTTGATCAAAAGAAGAAATGGACCTAGGGTGGAGTTTGGAAAATCATACCCTTGCAAATTTCTTGAGGGTGATGGGGAAGGTCATGCAAAGAAGGGTGTCAAATGCCCTCCAAAGCCTCATAACATCTCCATATCCCTCAAGATGGTCTTGAGGGTTTGTGGAACCATCAATTGGCTCCAGTATAGGCATCTTGAATCGGGCAGGAACCGATTTATTCAAGATTTCAGTAGAGAAAGGGGAAGTGAGGTAAAAGTCTTACTTACTCTAGAAAGGCCTTTCGAGCTATACCTTCTTCAGCTTCTTTTCAAGATCTTAAAGTTTCTACTCAAGATCTGCCTCCCACACTGGCTTTTTGCTATAGGGGGTTGATTCAACTTCATAGGAGTGCTCTTCTTGATCAAGAAGGTGCTCCCGATGGAATTCTTGGGGGGTTGGAGGCTGGCTAGTTCGTGACACAGCCTTCTGAGGAATGGATTCTTACCATCGCTCCATCATCTGCTAGAGCTATTGCACAACATTGGTAAGGGTCTGGATTTGCTGCATCAAGAGATTGAATTACTGTGGATCAATTACAGCCTGAGGATGGGATTGAACCATCTCTAGAGGGGCTCCTGGAGAGGATAGAGCTAGATTCTGCATTCCCTTGACCATTTCCACCAAAATTTTGAGTAGAAAATTCTTCCTCTAGTACCAATCTATTGCTGCAAGGCTTTAGATCGTAGAGAAGTAATTACATTGGAGAGCTGATTGGGTTGAATCGACGTGGATCATGAACCAACCTGCAAGAAAAGTTTCAAAAGTCGATGGGGTACCCTTTGGTTTAGGATCCTTCAATGCTTAAGTCAGTTGAGGCCCTAAGAATAGATAGTGGACATAGAGGTTCAAGAAAGTAGTAAGAAAGGATTTGGATGGAGAGTGATTCGATTTTCTTCAGTGGGAAAGTCAAGAGTAGATTTCAGCAAAATATTGACTCTGTGAATCTTGTGCATACCCTGGAGGAGTACCCTGCTTCTTATTTATAGAGGAGTTTGCTTAGGCCTTAAGAAAAGTTTATTAGGTCATTAGTTTGTTATGGCCAACTGGATTGCAACTATTGTCCATTTGTCTTAGTGGTGATTAATTGTAATACAACTGGAGGAGGGCCACAATTTGATTGGAATGCAATTAGCACTTAATTAGCTTTCAGATCATATCGAGGTCAATAAATCACTAATCTAGTTGGTATGACAAGATCAGTGTTTTATCGATCTCGGTGTCAATTAAGATAGCGCTGGTTGATGACATTGGTGTTTTACCGATCTCAGATAATAAGTTGGTCATAGAGAAACTGATCTCAAGCTTAGGTGAATCATCATCATCGAGGTCGGCATAAGCCCGATCTCCTATGGAACTCAGTGACTGCTGATCTTCAGATTGGTAAAATATTGATCTAGTTTTGCTTAGCTATCATGAGGTCAGTTAAATACCAATCTCGGATCATTTTAGGTTTGAGTATTATGGAGGATGGTAATTTACCAATATGGACTTCATAGTGGTTGGTATTTTGCTAATCCAGACTTAATCACTTAACCTGACCATCTGGCAAAAAAATCAATATGGGCTCCAAGTTGGTCTTTTACTGACCTAGGATCGACACTTATCAATTTTAGCATTCATCTGGGATGATGGTCCTTTTGATGATGCCATGTGGCTAGTAGGAACTATCTGTACTAATAATAACCAATATATTATATTACATTAGAAGTTATATTATAATTATAATAATATAATATTATATTATATGATAATAATTTTATATAATATAATAATCTTATATAATATAATAATATTTTAATATATAATAATATATTGAAGGAAAAATTGGGTTTTTCTATTGCAAGATGCATCTGATCGGATCAGATTTGTAGTAGAATAATTTTAATTTTTTTTTATAATCTGATCAAATTTGAGAGTTCTCAAATCTGATTGGCTTGATCTAAAATTTATAAACAAAATAAAAATAAAATAGTAATATGTAATATCACCTGATCGGATAAATCGTTTACACATTATGATGATCTGATGACTAATCCGAGGTTCTGATTGAGCCGCGTATGCATCCGATCTCTATTGGTATCCACTTGGATTAGATCTAGAACACTCCTCCTTCTAGATCTGATCTCTGAAGATCAAATCTAGTGTCTTCCCGTAGAGCCTTCAAATTGAACTCTAAAGGTTATGCGTTCGTCTCACGAACACCATCATCTCTCACTGATCTTCATGCCAATGGAACTTGATCTTTGCTCATAGGTTTTGCCCAACTCTTGGGCATGGAGAAGAGGGAGAGAATCAAATGTGGGAGGCATAAAGATGGAGATTTTGACAGGGCTTTGCCATAGAAAAATTTCTATACACAACAGCTTGCACAGGGGCCTTTAGATAGACCAAACCAAGTGTCCCTTCACATGTGACTTTGAATAGGTCAAAGCCAACAAGAAGAACGACTCTTCAATGATCTCCATGCCCCACACCACATTCTTCTGAATTTTTATCACACAAAAATCCCAAAAAATGGCGTCAAAATTTGGATAAGCATGATGGCTTGGCACACAACTCTTATCTCCTAAGAGTTTGAACTATTCAAACTTATAACCCATTCAAACTTTGTTTGAATGGGGCACCTCCAAATTTGTCCATATGGGTGCATGCCATAAGGAGGTGCGTGCCCTAAGAATGTCTTCAGGGGGCACACGCCTCTTTCCCTTTCTTTCCTGCAAACTGGGTCAACATTTGACCCTTGTCCTATTCCCATCTTATGAAATTTAGGACAAAATCTTTTGAAGTCCCATCCATTGAATTTCAGGCAAGTCTTTATCAAGCTAGAACAAGCCTTGATCAGGCTAGGACTAGGTTCAGTTAAATTAAGAAAAATCCATCTAGAATTTTTGAGAAAGGCTTGTCCAAATTCTATCTTATAAGTTTAGGACAAGCCCTAATCTGGCAAAGACAACCCTTGTCTTGTTCCCATCTTATGGGATTTAGGACAAGCCTTGATCAGGCTAGGATAAGATCTAGTCAGATCAAGATAAATCCTTATAAAGTTTTTAGATGAATCTTATCAAATAGTTCTAGAAATTCGTAGGTCTTGTCTTTTTTCCATCCGATTGATTAGGACAAGCCTAGATCAGGTTAGGACAACACTTTTTTGATCTGAACAAGTTCCAATCAAACTAGGATAGAGCCATACAAGACTTCTAGATGAGCCAAATCTAATTTGACTCAGTCGAGATGAACCAGAAAGATGATAGAAGAAGAATATTAGGTTCAATCATGTGCCAACATAATTCCTTCGAACCTAATTGGATCTAATCCAAATCAATCGAACTAGATTAGCGCAATTGATGATATCCAGACTCAAACTCTTATTTGTGTGATCCAGTTAGGTTCAGTTCGGTATGGTAATGCAAAATGTCATGATCTCCATCGTCGACATCATTGAAATACCTTTTGATGGACCAGAACTCTTTTAATTCATTCAATTAGAATTATCGATCATCAAGATAATTCTAATTGATCCTAAAATTTATCAGTGATACCTAGAAGTATATGATAGCAATCCATCAGAATTGAATAGCAAATCTCTCGATGCAGCTACCTATGTGATTGGATTCTTCTATCATGAGTTTCGATGGGATTAAGCTTAAGGTGAACTCATCAAACCCAACACCCATCATATGAATGAATCATTCGATTCAAGTCTGATGTAAATCCTAATAGAAACTTCTTTCTATTATTTCATACTACCATGGTCATGGGTTTTAGGACTTAATCTCATGATCATCATAGGACCACTCCTCTATCGAGGTTGATAGATCCCATCTTGGTGTGGTCTAATTCCTACAATGAACATGCTATAGCCAACATACATCTCAGGATTCTGAATGGCTAGGAGATCGAGTTATGGTATAGTCAAACCATAACACCCTCAAGGTAAATATTTGATGCACCTTAGATCAAAAAACCAGACACACGACTATAACATCGAGCTAGTCATCGATGAGAAGGTAAACTACCTTATGACTGCTCGAGATGGTCATGCTCAATGCCTTTGTTATCAACAAGTACCTATACTCTTATTTTGATGTCTCGATATCGTAGACTCAAGACTCATCTATCCTAACAAAGTGATCGTACACCGATCTTTTGGATCGGTCACCATCCTCGTATGATCCTATGATCGGGAGCAGTTAATAAGTTAATTATGATAACTCATGCCTTAAATTCTTAACTCTTGAGAATATGTGTTATCATGTCTATTAACTCAGTGGATGTATCACACATACTTTATATACAATATGATAGAATAGATAATCCTTTAATTAGTTTTAAGTCAAAATTATGAAAATGCTCCTAGAAAATAATTAACAAGTGTCGGCCAAACTGACTTCTAAGATACACATCTAACAAACTCTCACTTGACCTAAAGCCAATTGGCTACAAATCTAAGTCCCATCTTTTCAAGATGGGTTTGGATCTTCTGCGGGCCTAAAAGCTTCGTCGGTGGGTCAACCAATTGGTCTACAAAGCTGACTCTCTTAACCTCGATGTGTTCCTTCTTGAGGTAATCATGGATGAGGTGGAACCATCTTTTTGGAACTCTTCCAACTTACAGTACCATCATTACATAGGAACAAACTTTAAAATGTTGACTTTAGATAATCTATGTTAGACAAAGTCTAAGTCTGCATACCCCTGGACCTAGAGTTCACCATGCTAACCCTCTTCAGCACTTCCTCTATGTAAGAGACCAAGCATCCTCTTTAGTCTATCCTTATAAACCTTAAATGAAGGATGCCTTATCTAGGTTTTTCAGAAAAAATTTCTTGGATAACCATACTTTGACCTATGTCAGCATAAAAATGTCATTCCCAATCAAGAGGATGTCATCCACATATAATATAAGGAATATATCAATGCTCCCACTGACCTTCTTGAACATACTTAATTTCTCCTCTTCCTTGATCAAACCAAATGATTTAATTATATCAAGCATTCCAACTCCAAGATGCTTGCTTGAGTCCATAGATGGACCCTTGCAACTTGCAGACCTTGTGATCACTATCACTGGATGTGAAACCAAGCGGCGATTCCATAAATATCTTCCTTAAGTTATCCATTTATGAACTCCGTTATCACGTCCATCTATCATATTTCGTAATCAAAATATGCTGCAATGGCAAGCAATGTGTGGATGGATGGCCACTGGGAGAAGGTATCCTAATACCCCTTCACCACTAGCCTTGCCTTGAATGTCTCCATATTCTCATCTGCACTTGTCTTTCTCTTGAAGATTCATTTATATCCAATAGGTACACTTCAAGTGGATCTACAAAAGTCTAGACTTGGTTCGAGCACATTGAGTCAATTTCTAACTTTATCGTCTCTAACCATTTCTCGAAGTCGATATCTGATATTGACTCATCATAGGTTCTGGGATCATCACCGTGAACCTCATTTTCTGTAAGAAATATTTTCTCTACATCCTCTAAAATAGTACCTAAGTACCTTTAGGATGATGGAAAATCCTGTTTAACCTATGAGATGGAGGAGGTAGTGAGTTGTGGAACGACTCAAACTAACTAGGTTCCTCAGATTCCTTGGCTTTTTGCTCTTTGGAGACTTTTTTCTTGAGTCTAATCTATCTTCCAATGCCTCCATCTTAAATAGACTACTTTTTAAGAAAAATGGTGTGTCGACTCACAATCACATTATGGTCTTCTGGAAGATAGGAATAATACCCTAATAACTCATTAGGATATCTAATAAATTAAGCTCTAAGGGACCTATACTCTAACTTGTTCATCATTGGACAACCCAAATTCTGAGATGACTCAGACTTGGCTTCTTATCATATTATATCTCATGTGCAGTGGCAGAAATGATTTTAGATGGAATCCTATTTAGTAATTAGATAGCTATGATTAAACTATGTCCCTAAAGAAACTCAGGAAGGTCCATAAAGCTCATATGAATTGGACCATATCTAATAGGATCCGATTTCTCCATTTTAAAATCTCATTGAGTTGAGGCATTCCAGGTGGAGTCTATAATGAGACTATACTATTATTCTTGAGATAGTCCGAAAATTTTCAACTAAGATATTCAGCTTCTCGATCTAATAGAGAAACCTTAATGGACTTTTCGATTTTATTTCCTACTTCATGTCTGAACTCTTCAAACTTTTCAAAGGCTTCAGACTTATGTTGGATCAAGTACACATACCCATACTGAGATAGATCATCAGTAAAGATAATGAAGAAGACATAATTTCCTCTTGCCGATATATCGAATGGGCCACACACATCTATATATACCAGGATAAGTAGATCTGTAGCCCTTTTTCTATATTCTATAAAAGGTAGCTTAGTCATTTTGCCTTGAAGGCATGATTCATAAATTAGATATGACTTTAAAGTCAATGAACCCATTAGTCGGGTTTTCTTCAATTTGTTAATCCTGTCTTCGACTATATGACTTAGCTAAAGGTGCCATAGATACCTTTCATTAATACTATCTTTATACTATTTTGGTCTTCCTTCTTGTTCTTCAGGCTGGCCAGGTATCCGAGTAGTTCTACTTTCAATGACCATCAAAGTTGCAGTGAAAATACTTTTCCTTATCTATGGTCTTCTTCTTTGGCTCGCCCTTCTTTTTTCCTTCTGTTTTCTACTTCTTCAAAGACTTCTTCTATCCAAAAGACTTTTCTTGGAAGAAGTCTGCTCCACAGCTAGAATTGAGTTCTTCGAACTCTTGAAAGTTTGCTCAACAGTAACCAGCATATTCATTAACTTGGCAAAGGTGCATCGGAGCTTATTCATATAAAAGTTCATGATGAACTACTCGTATGAATCATTCAAGGATTGTAGGATCACATCAATCTGCAGATCCTTGTCCATCAAGACATCGAGCTTCTTAAGCTCTTCTAAGTTCTTGATCATTGCAAGGCAATGATCTTTGATCGACTGGCCATCACACATTTGCACCATAAAAAATTTTATCGAAACTTAATAATGCGCTATGCGACTCTGTTCATTGAACAACTCTTGTAGGTGCGCCAACATTTGACGAGTAGTCCTAATGTCTTCATGTTGGCACTGCAACTCATCTGACATTGAGCCCAACATGTAGCACCGAGCTTTGTTATCATTATCCGACCACTTTTCATAAGATGCTCTTTGATCTACGGTCGAACGTGCTGGTAAAGTGGGTTGGTCCTAATCTAATACATAGATCATCTTTTCCAAACCTAAAATAATTTTGAACTTTCATAGCCAATACTTTAAAATTGGTCCGGTCAACTTATGGGTATCTTGTTAGATGTTTGCCCTAGAAGTCAGATTGGCTAAACACTTATGATACACTTTTAAGGATAATTTTATAATTTTGACTATAAATTAATAAAAAAATTATTTTTTATCATAGTGTATATTTAAAGTGTCTATGATACATTCTTTAAGTTAATGATAATAATAATTCATATTTTTAAGAGTTGAAAATTTGAGACATAAATTTTCATAATTAACTCATAAATAGCTTCCAACCGTAGGATCATCACAAGGATGGTAATCAATCTAGAAGATTGGTGTACGATTATTTTTTTAAGATAGATGTGTCTTGAGTCTATGGTGTGGAGACATCAGAATGAGAGTATAGGTACTCGTTAGAGAATAAGGGCACTGAGCGTGACCACCTCGAGTAGTCATAAGAAAGTCTACCTTTTCGTTAATGACTGGCTCGATGCTACAGTGGTGTATCTGATTCTTTGATATGAGGTGCATCAACAGTTCACCTTGAGGATATTGTAGTTCGACTATACCATAACTCGATCTCCTAGCTATTCGAAATCCTGAGGTGCATGTCAACTATAGCATGTTTATTATAGGAATTGGATTGCACCAATAGGGAATCTATCTACCTCGGTAGATGAGGAGCAGTCCTATGATAATCATGAGATTGAGTCCTTAAGCCCATGGCCATGGTAGAGTGAAGATGATAGAAAGTGTTTCTATTAGGTTTTTACACTAAACTCAAATTGAATGATTAATTCATATGACGGACATTGGGTTTGATGAGTTCACCTTAACCCTAATTCGGTCGGAGCTTAAGATAGAAGAACCCAATCATATAGGTAACTACATCGAGAGGTTCACTTTCAGTTCTAATGGGTTGCCACCATATACTGCGAGGTGTCACTAGTGAATTTTGGGAGCAATTAGAATGATTTTGATGATCGATCATTCTAATTATATGAATCAAAAAAATTCTGATCCATTGAAAGATGTTTCGATGATGTTGATAATAGAGATCACGACATGTCTCATTACCATATAGAATTGAACCTAACTAGATCATATAAATAAGAGTTTGGATCCGGATGTCATCAATTGAGCTAATTCAGTTTGATTGATTTAGGTTAGATCCAATCAGGTTCAAGATAATCATGCTAGCACACGATTGAGCCAAACTTTCTCCTTCTGTAATCTTTTTGATTCATCATAATTAAGTCAAATTTGATTTAACTTATTCTTATATTTTGAATAAGTTTATTTTCTTCTGACTAGAACCTATCTAGATCAAATTAATTATAGAAATTAAATCCATTCATAGTGCAAATGGACTACGATCAAAAGTTGACCTGTTTGAGAGAATTGAGGGTCACCTGATCAGATACTTTTAGAAAATTCTCTAGAAATTCTTTTGAACTAATTTTTGGATATATGATAGGGCTCAAGGCATGCTATGGGTGTGCCAAATTTTGTAATTTATGGTAGAGTTTTGACTCAATTTTGAGAGAGTTTGATTTGGATCAAACTCTTAAGGGAAGAGTCCTAGGCGCAATGGACTCTTCCTTATCTACTCATGTCACCCATTTTTCGAATCAATTTTGGTGAAAAAACTAGATGGAATCTGGTGGTTTTTTGTGAAAAATAATCTCTAGAGTCTCTTTGATCAAATAATAAGTGATTTGGTCAAAGAAAGACTCTAGACGGTGTTGGATTTGAGAAACCTTTCTCATGCCATTATGAAGCATTGCACAAAATATATTTTCCACACCCAAAAGAGCCAACTCTCTAATATCCCATGCCCCCTCTATCCTCTCTCTCCCTCTCTTCTACAATTCTAAAAAGTTAGGCACAAATTTGAGTTGAAGGTCGAGGGTTTTTGGCACAAGATTCAGGATCTATGCGACAGTGTTCGTGAGACAAACAAGCAGCCTTCTCAAATTATTTTAAAGTTTTTTCAGATCAGATTCAAATTTGATATTTGGAGGAATGATTCATGAGGAGAAGATATCCAGATCCTATCTGAGTGGACACTGATAGAGGCCAAGCGCATGCATGGCTCCTTCTAGAATCTCAGGATAGATCAGGATCATCGTAGGATAATTTGATTACCCAAAGCAAAGATATGAAATTAAATTAGATTTAATTTAATTTTTAATTTTTAATATCAAATTATTAGGATTAGATTTGAGATATCTTAGATCTAATTAAAATTATAGAAATTTTTTTTTTAAATATTTCTTCAAATCCAATCAGATCTGAACGATCTTGTGCAAGAAAATAGGATTTTTCCTTCAATTGGTATTAAAGCTACATTGGCAGTTCATCAGATCAATTTTAGATCTAATTTAATTTTTATTTATGATCTAATATTAAATAATTTTAGATATCATATCAGATGTGAGTAGATCTAAAATCAAAAAATTAAAAATTAAATCATTTAGATCTAATATGTATGATATGCATGACTAGACTAGGTATAAAATAGTTCTATGTGTAGTCTAGTATGATCATGTATTTAATTTGATTAAATATAATTTTAAAAATATTTAATTTTTATTTTTTTTGATGTTATAATTTTTATAATCAAATCTAAAAATAAAAAATAAAATTTTTAATTTTTAATTTATTTATATGAGATATGAAATATGCATGCTTAGACTAGTTATAGAATAGTTCTATGAAATGTCTAGAATAATTTTGTTTGATGTGATCAAATTTAAATTTTATTTTTTAGATTTAATATATGATATTTTAGATCTAAAAGTATGCATGATTGATTAACTTATAATACATGAGATGTATGCAAAACATGTATAAGTTAGATCATTAATTGTATATGCGATATATGATTTAGATCTTACTAGTTTTGTAGTAGAAATTATATTTTTGATTAAGATGTTCCCCTTGGCCATCCGGTCATAAGAACAAAGTAGGGTTTAAAGGCCCTCTCCTTCGATTCAATGGGGTGTTCTTATGAAGTGTAGGGGTGCTGCGTGTTCGTTCTTAATCAAAAATCAAAACTTATTTTTTTGCAAAATCCTAGATACTGAAACCCTAGGATTTTATTACATGTTTTATTCATTAACCCAAAATATAATTAAGAATTAAGATTATAAAATTAATTAGATCTAAAAATTATGAATTTTTAGATCTAAGACATATTCATAAAATTGGGTTTGGGCTTGGGTAGCTCAATTAGATCTAGTGGTTGATCGAACCAAATCAAGAGTTGGTTATATGGGATCAAAGAAAGCTTAGATTTGACCAGCCTAATTGGATTAAGTCTGGGTCAAGATCAAATTAGATTGAAATATGACTCGATCAAGTTAAGACCTAATTTGGCTCTACGGTTCGAGCCTGGATTGTAGGCTAATCCAATTGATTCTGATTCAATAATTTAGTATCTAAGGTAAGTCTGGCAGATACGACCAACTGATTTTTAATTGGGAGCTACTCGACCTAAATGCATTCTTTTTGAGTTAATGGTATATCCCTTCCACCGATCTCACTAACCTAGCCATTTGGGTTGACCCAGTTCTAATTCAAGGTGTCTAATAATTTGAGCCAACCTATGCCACTAGGTTAGTCATAATTATTATAATGAAGTCAAGTCAAGTTTAAAGAGACCTAAATTAAATCTTTCTAAGAAAATATTAAGTCTACGATCTTCCACCATTGTAGATGTGCGGGTCCTTCCCAGGGTTGATTGTTCTCGGCTGGATAAAGTGGTTCAATTGCATTGGAAAGATGCAACCATGTTTATTAGGCATTAGATGCTATGGGTTGGAGGATGGGTTGAGCTAAATGAAGGAAGTAGTGAAGGATTTGCAGTACTACTTTCAAAAAAATTTTTGAAAATAGTAAAAATATAATGAAAAATTAATTAATTATTGATAATATTAGAATATTAAGCTCTACACAAAGGATCTAAACATAATATGCATGCATTTATATAGATCTGAAAATAAAACTATACAGCAAACTCTTTACTACATCTATCTATTCAAAACATAATATCTTTTCGTGGATAGTTGATCACCACAATCTGAATCTACCAAAAAATGCTCTGGTATCACATCACAAGCGCACACATGTCTGGCCTCTATGGTTGGTCCATATAGAGCTCTTGGTCTCAATCAGTCCCATTGGAGTGCTAGTTCCTCGCCAAGGCCTTCAATGGCTCATCACGATCGATCCAATCAGTCACCTTCTTTCTGATCTTCTAGATAATCTAAAAAATTAAAACATGTGCTTCAGAGGATGATGAAGTGGTGTTTCAAATTTGATGAAGATCTGATGCTCACACCACTCGATCTCTCCACCCAAACCTAGATTCCCAAGTCTTGGGTTTCACTCGGCCCAAAAACCCTGACACACTGAAAACCCTCTCACGCCCTCTTTGTGTGAAGTTTTTCTATGAAATAAGTTTTCATGGAAAGATGACTTTTGAATCTATAAACCTTATTTAGATTATATCTAAAAATTGAGTATCCTTAGATATAAAAATCAAAAGAGAATAGAGATGTGAAGGAAAAATAAAGTGCTATAGGACTCTGATCACATTCACTCCATGATTTTTTTTGCCCAAAACCAATACCCAATTACTTTCAAATTTTTACCATGAAAACATTACACCTTGTGCTTCATGTAAAAAAATTTTAATAATTTATTGCATGAAAAATAAATAGAAATTCCATATGGAGTGGATAGATTAAGATTGGTTAAACTAGTGTCAACCAACTTCTAGTATTTGAACTCAAATGGGGCCTTATCCTTTTCCAACGCCTCATCCAAGAGGGTGATGAGTAGAAAGACTCTCCTTCTGCTCACCCTCAAATAGAAATCACCAAAAAAATGTGTGACAAAAGATAGGTAGGCATGGAGAATAGATAAGGAAGAGATTAGATTTTTCAAATTTCAAACCAACCAAGTTGAATTCAAAATTCAACTTAGTTTGAACTAGTCCAACCCTTGGACCAAGTCAAAGGCAGAAGAGAGGAAGGGTGTACATTCATTTTTGCATGAGAAATCTCATGCAAAAATTAGAGGAGGGTGTGGGTCAAGGTGGAAAATTCAAATATGGTGGGTGCTAGGAAGAGTTTGAATTCAAATCTTATTTAACTTGGTCCAAATTGGTTTCAACCAAACCCATTAACTTAAATCAATTAGACCAGGTTAAGCCCAACCAAATTAGGCTTAACCCAAATCAATAAAACTCTAATTAAATTAAAAGTTAATTAGATTCAGGTCCTGATCAAATTAGGATCGAATCTTCCTTAGCGATGAGGTCATCTCATGACCTAATCGGATCAAATCCAATCAAATCCAATTTTATCAAACTTGATCAAATTGAAGAGAAAAATATTATTTTCCATATCAAATTCGTTCAAATCTGATTAGATCAAAAGAAATATTTTTAAAAAAAAATTTCTTAGATCTAAATCAAATTTGAGACTCTTCAGATCTGATCTTGTTGATCTAATAAAATAAAATAAAATCTAATTTAATCATACCTTTGTTATGGGTAATCCTATTATCCTATGATGATTCTGATGTTTGTCTGAGGTTCTGGATGTAGTCACGCAAGCGCCTAGCCTCTGTCGGTATCCATTCGGGCAGAATCTAGAGATCTTCTCCTTCTCAATCTGTGCTCTAAAAATCAGATCTGGATCTGATTTTGAAGGTCTTCAAAATGGCTTTTGAAGATCAACCATTGTCTCTTGCAGTAGTGCTGCCTTCTTCCTTTCTTGTGGCCTTTCTCTTGCTTGGATCGCACCAAACTTGAGCCCAAAAACTCTTGGACATGGATAGGAGAGAGATGACCTGAAGGTGGCATGGAGAGGGAGGGAGAGAAGCCTTGTGGCATGGGCAAAGGGTAGAAGCTCTAAATTCTAGGCGCAGAGAAGGTTTATATAGATCCTGCTGTGCCATGTAGTGCCACATCATCTCGATTAATCATGGCTCTTTGTGCAATCAGATCTAAATCTAATTGGTGGGATGACATCATCTAATCCAATTAGACTAGAGTCCCTCATAAACCTCCTTAGGTGGCACCAAAACTGGTCAAATAGGACTCCTTGGTGCCACCTAGTTTGAAACCATGAAGCAACCTAGAGTCCCATCTGTATGGTACTCTAGGCATGATCCACATGGGGTGCATGCCTCCCTAGGCATGCGCCCCATCCCTTTCTGCTTTTTAGCAAGGGGACAAACCCCCATGTTTTCTCCTATAGGTGCATGATATATGGGCAAATGTCTAAGTATCAAAGGTCAATATTTGACCAAAGTCCAAGGACAAGATTTAGTAGGTGATGAAAAATGGTAGGTATTGTCTCAAATTTATCTCATAAATTAAGACAACTCTTTTCTAACTTGGACAAGCTCCAGCCAGATCAAGTAAAGATTTTTGAGTGAGTCCAAATATATTTGGCTCAATCGAGACAAGCTTTAATGATTGTTGAAGGAGAACATTAGGCTCAATCGTGTGCCAGCACAATTTTCTTAAACCTAATTAAATCTTATTCAAATCAATTGAACTGGGTTAGTTCAATTGATGATATCCAGATCCAAATCCATTTTTGTGTGATCCAGTTAGGTTCAATTTCAAATGGTAATCAGATACGTCACAATCTCTATCATCAACATCATCGAAATACCTTTCAATGGATCAGAATTTTTCTGATTCAGACAACTAGTATAATTGATCGTCCAAATCATTCTAATTACTCCCAAAATCCACCGATGACACCTAGCAGCATATGGTGGCAACCCATCAGAACTGAAAATGAACCTCTTGGTGCAGTTACCTGTGTGATTAAGTTCCTCTATCTTGAGCCCTAATTGGATTAGGGTTAAGGTGATCTCGTCAAACCCTAATTTCCATCATATGAATTAATCATTCGATTCAAGTCTAATGTGAAAATTCTAATAGAAACTCTTTCTATTATTTCACTCTGCCATGGCCATGGGCTTATGAACTTGATTTTCATAATCATCATAGGGCTGCTCCTCATCAACCGAGGTAGATAGATCCCCTATTGGTGCAATCCAATTCCTACAATGAACATACTATAGCCAACATACATCTTAAGGTTTAGAATGACTAGAAGATCGAGTTATAGTATAGTCAAACTATAACACCCTCAAGATGAACTATCGATGCACCTCAGATCAAAGAACTATACACACCACTACAGCTTCGAGCCAGTCATCGACGAGAAGATAGACTTTCTCATGATTGCTCAAGGTGGCCATGCTCAGTGCCCTCATTCTCTAAAGAGTATCTATACTCTCGCTCTAGTGTCTCTACATCGTAGACTCAAGACTCATCTATCCTAAAGAAGCGATCATACACCAATCTTCCGGATCAATCACCATCCTCATGATAATCCTATGGTTGAGAGCATTTCATGAGTTAATAATAAAAATTCATGTCCTAAATTTTCAACTCTTGAAAATACGAACCATCATTACCATTAACTCAAGAAATATATCACAGATACTTTCAAATACACATTATGATAGAAAATAATCTAATTTATTATTTATAGTCAAAATTATAATTTTGTCCTTAGATGTGTATTATAAGTGTCAGCCAATTCTGGCATCTAGTGCACACATATCTAACAAACTCCCACTTGACCTAAAGTCAATTAGCTACAAATCTAAGTTCCATCTTTTCAAGATGGGTTTTGATCTTCTGCTGGCCCAATGGCTTTATGAGTGAGTCAGCCACATTGTATGTGGAGTCAACTCTCTTGACCTTGACATAACCTTTCTCGAGGTAATTGTGGATGAGATGGTATCACTGCTTAATGTGCTTGAATTTCTAGTGAGACCTCAGCTCCTTAGCAAGGGCTATGGTGCCATTATTATCGTAGTACAGAGGAATGGCATCCGATGGCATCACTCCAATCTCTATGGTAAATTTTTTATACCAAAATGCCTCTTTTGCAACTTTTGATGCAGCAGTGCATTCTGCTTTCATAGTGGAATCTGCTATCACTGTCTGCTTGAAACTCTTTCAACTGTCAGCACCATCATTACACATAAACAGACTCTCAGATATCGACTTTTGATTATTTATATCGGACATAAATCTGAATCTGTATACCCCTAGACTTGAAGTTCTCCATTACCAAAAACCAACAACATATCCTTAGTTCTTCTCAAGTACTTAAGGATGCATTTCACAGAAGTCCAGTGTTCTTCACCTGGATTTGACTGATATCTGCTCGTGACACTCACAGCATGGGCTATATCAGATCGTGTACATAACATAGCATACATGAGGCTCCCTATTGCTGAAGCATAAGGGATCTTGCTCATGCATTCAATCTCCTCTAGTGTGTTAGGACACATTTTCTTGGAGAGATGAATGCCATGTCTGAAAGGTATCTCTTCTTAGAGTTTTCCATGCTAAACCTCTTTAACACTTCCTCTATGTACATCTTCTATGAAAGACCTAGCATCCTATTCAGTCTATCTCTATAGACTTTGATTCCTAGAATGAAGGATGCTTCTCCTAGGTCTTTCATGGAGAATTCTTTAGATAACCATATTTTAACTATGGTCAATATAGGAATATCATTTCCAATAAGGAGGATATCATCCATGTATAGTACGAGGAAGATAATAGCAGTCCCACTGACCTTTTTGAAAATACATGGTTCCTTCTCATTTTTGATGAAACCAAATAATTTGATCACATCATTAAAACGAGTATTCCAGCTCCGAGATGCTTGCTTAAGTCCATATATGGACCTTTGCAGCTTGCATACTTTGTGATCAGCATAACTGGATGTGAAACCTAGTGGTTGGTTCATATAGATATGTTCCTTAAGGTATCCATTTAGGAATGCTATTTTCACGTTCATTTACCATATTTCATAATCAAAATAAGCTGCAACAACAAGCATTGTGTGGATGGATTTTAGCATAGCTACTAGCAAAATGATATCCTGATAGTCAATGCCTTCATACTAATTATAATCTTTTGCCACTAATCTAGCTTTGAATGTCTCCACATTTCCATCTGCACCAATCTTTTTCTTGTAGATCCATTTACATCCAATAGGTACTATACCTTCTGGTGGATCTACCAAGGTCCAAACTTGGTTTGAGTGCATCGAGTCAATTTCTGACTTCATTTCCTCTAACCATTTTTCAGAGTTGATATCTGATATCACCTCATCATAGATTTTGGGCTCACCATGAACCCCATTACCTACGAGGAATATTTCCTCTACTTCCTCTAAAATAGTACCTAAGTACCTTTCAAGGGGACAAAAAATCCTTTCCGATCTATGAGGTGAAGAAGGTAGTGATTATATTGGCTCAACCTGATTTGGTTCCATGGGGTCCTTAGCTCATTGCTCTTGGGAGACTTTCTCCTCTAGCTTGATCTGCTTTTCAATGCCGCTATCTTGAATAAACTATTTTTCAAGAAAAATGGCATGCCGACTCATAATCACATTGTGGTCTTTTGGAATGTTAAAATAATATCCTAAAGATTCTTTAGGATATCCTATAAATCGAGCTCTGAAGGATCTATAGTCTAACTTGTCCGCTTGTTGTCTTTTGACATGAGCCGGACAATCCCAAATTCTGAGATGAGTCAGACTTGATTTCTTACCATGTCATATCTCATACAGTATGGTAGGAATGATTTTAGAGAAAACCCTATTCAGTAAATATATTGTAGTTAATAGATTATGTCCCTAAAGAAAATCAAGGAGGTCTGTGAAGCTCATTATGGATTGAACCATATCTAATAGGATCCGATTTCTCCATTCTGAAATCCTGTTGAGTTGAGGTATTCCAAGTGGAGTCCATTGAGAGACTATGCCATTTTGCTTGAGATAGTCCAAAAATTTTTGACTAAAGTATTCACCTCCTCGATCCGATCAAAAAATCTTAATGAGTTTTTCAGTTTGCTTTTTGACTTCAAGTCTGAATTTCTTGAACTTTTCAAAGGCTTCAGACTTGTGTCTCATAAAATACACATGCCCATACCGAGATAAATCATCGGTAAAGGTTATGAAGTAATCAAAGTTGCCTCTAGTCGGCACATCAAATGGGCCGCACACATCAGTATGTACTAGGGCTAGTAGATCCATGGCCCTTTTTCCATTTCCTACAAAGGGGAGCTTAGTCATTTCGCCATGAAGACATAATTCACAAATTGGATATGACTCGAAAGTCAATGGACTCAATAGTCTGATTTTCTCCAATTTGTTAACCCTATCTTCTGCTATATGACCTAGCCTTAGGTGCCATAGATACCTATCATTCGGACTATCCCTGAGTCATTTTATGGCTTTCACATTTTGCTCGATATTAAAAATAGATGCATCAATATGTAACTAGTAGGGACCATTAATGAGGAAACCACTTGCAATTTTATTTCTTTCATAAAGAATATTACAATGGTCCTTAAGAAAACTAATTACATAGCCTTCTTGTGCTAAACATGAAATAGAAATCAAATTTCTACTTGCGATAGGCACATAATAATAATCCCTAAGTACTAAATCTAAGCCAGATGGTAGTCGAAGAGAGTAGGTTTCCACAGCCATAGTAGCAACCCTTGCTCCATTTTCGACATGTAGGATCATCTCACCATTCCTCAACCTCCTACTATTCTCAAGATCCTGCATGGAAGTGCACAAATGAGCAATAGAACCAGAGTCAAGCACCCAACTGGATGTAGAAGAAATCATAAGGTTAGATTCAATAACGAGCATACCTCCAGAAGGACCTATCTCCTTCTTATTCTTCAGGGTGGTCCGATAGGTAGGGCAGTTCTGCTTCCAATGGCCATCAATATTGCAATGAAAATACTTTCCTTTCTCAGTGGCCTTCTTCTTCAGCTCTGCCTTCTTTTTCTTTCCACCTTTCACCTTTTATCTTTTCACAGACTTTTTCTTCTTTTCAAAAGATTTTCTCTTGAAAGAAGTCCATTCCATAACAAGTACTGAGCCTTTAGAACCTTTCATAGAAAGCTCAGCTGTAACCAGCATATTCATAAGTTCGGCTAGAGTATTCTAAAGTTTATGCATATGGTAGTTCATGATGAACTGCCCATATGCGTCAGTCAAGGATTGTAGAATTATATCATTCTATAGATCCTAGTCTAACTTCACTCCGAGCTTCTCAAGCTCTTCCAAGTCCTTGACCATCATTAGATAATGATCTTGGACTGACTGTCCGTCATGTATTTTAGCCTTAAAAAGTCATTTAGTCACCTGATAGTTGGCTGTGCGACTCTGTTCACCAAACAACTCATGCAGGTAAGCCAATATTTGATGGGCAGTCTTGACATCTTCATGTTGGTGCTGAAGCTCATCAGACATTGAGTCCAACATGAGGTATCTGACCTTGTTATCTTCATCCATCCATTTGTCAAGAGATGCTCTCTGTTCAATGGACGAATAGGCAGGTAAGGTGGGGGGATCCTGGTCTAATGCATGAGGTAACTTTTTGGAATCCAAAATAATTTTGAAGTTTTGAAGCCAATCCTTGTAATTGGGTTTGGTCAGTCTATGGGTGTCCAGGATATGGGCTAGTGGGTTGGATGCTGACATTTTTCTTTTTTCTGTAGAGAGTCAAAATTTCTAGTTAGATTTTGTAATTAAGACTTGATCAACTTATTTAGAGATTTAATTTTTAAACAAATTAGCTCCCACTATTTTCTTGGATCCCTACACTTCCTCTATAGAGATGTAAAAATCTCCATGATTACGGATTTCTAGTGGGTGGTACAGTCCCAGCAACTAACTCATCACCTCACCTAGTAGTTATTGGTGATGGGTTAGCCAATGAGTGAACAACTCTTGTCCAATGATTCTCTAATCATGGTGCACCCAAGCTTGATCTCTAATTCATGAATCTCACCATACCTGAAATATTGATCCACTCCTTAGTAAAGTTAGTCCCACCATTTGCATAGAATGGATTCCTAATTGGTCTCTCACCATATCCAAAATATTGAGCCCAATTCATCCTCCAGCCCATAGCATCCAATGCCTAATAGATATGGTTGCATCATTTTGGTGCAACTAAACCACTGTAACCAGCCGAGAATAATTAACCCCGAAAAAGGCCCGCATATCTACAATGGTGGAAGACCTTAGACTTAATCTTTTCTTAGGAAGATTTGATTTAGGTCTCTTTAAAGTTGACTTGACATAGCCATAACCATTATGACTAACTTAGTGGCATGGGTTAGCTTGGATCATTAGCTACCTTAGATCAGGATTGAGTCAACAAATATGGCCAAATAAGAGAGACCGGTGGAAGGGTTATGCCATTAACTCAATAGGAACGCATTTGAGTCGAGTAGCTCCCAATTAAAAATCAGTCGATCGTATCTTCCAAACTTACCTTAGACACCAAATTGTTGAGCCAAAACCAATTGGGTTAGCCTATAATCCAGACGCTAACCACTAAGCCTAATTAGCTCTTAATTTGATCGATCACTCATATGACTCGACCTTGACCCAGACTTAATCCTATTAGGCTGGTCGACTTAAGCACTCTTGATCCCATCTAACCGACTCTTGATTCAGTTTGATCAACCGCTAGACCTAATTGAGCTACCCAAGCTTGAATCCAATTTTATGAATATGTCTTAGATCTAAGAATTTTTAATTTTAGACCTAATATATTTCATAATCTTAATTTTTAATTAAGTTTAAGATTCATAAATAAAACATATAAATAAAATCCTAGGATTTCAGGATCTAGGGTTTTGCAAAAAATAAGTTTTTGATTTCTGATTAAGGACGAATGCGCAGCATCCCTACACATCATAAGAATATCCCATCAAATGAAAGAAGAGGGCCTTTAAACCCTTCTTTGTTCTTATGACTGGACGGCCAAGGGGAACGCCTTAATTAGAAATATGATGAATCTACAAAAATAGTTAGATCTATATCATATATCACATATAAAAATTGATCTAACTTAAAAATATGTTTGCATACATCTCATATATTATATCATGCATGTTTTCAAATCTAAATTATCTCATAAATAACTAAAAAATAAAATTTAAATTTGATCATATCAAATTAAATTTATTCAAGATAACATTGTAGATCTATTCTACAACTAGTCTAAACATGCATCAATCATATCTCATATGAACAAAATTAAATAAATTTATTTTTTATTTTTTAGATCTAATTATAATATTTGTAATATTCAAAAATAATAATTAAATAGATTTAAAAATTATATTTAATTAAATTAAAATTATGATCATGTTAGACTACACATAGAATAATTCTATTCCTAGTCTAATCATGCATCTCATACATTTTAGATCTAAATTATTTAATTTTAATTTTTTGATTTTAGATCTAATCACATCTCATGTGATATATAAAATCATTTAATTATTAGATCAAAATTAAAATAAAATCAGATCTAATGAATTTTGCAACCTAGCTCTGATACCAGTTGAAGGAAAAAATCCTATTTCTCAGGTCAGGTTCGTTCAGATCTGATTGGATCATGAGGAATACTTCAAAAAAAAAATTTTTTAGATCCAAATCAGATCTAAGACTCTTTAGATCTAATTTTATTAATCTAGTAAAATAAAATAAAATAAAATAAAATCTAATTTAATCATACCTTTGTTATGGGTAATCCTATTATCCTATGATGATCCCGATGTTTACCTAAGGTTCTGGATGTAGCCATGCAAGCACCTAACCTCTATCGATATCCACTCAAACAGGATCTGAAGATCTTCTCCTTTTCAATTAGTACTCCAAAAATTAGATCTGGATCTGATCTTGAAGGTCTTCAAATTGGCTTTTGAAGATCAGCCATTGTCTTTTGCAACAATGCTGCCTTCTTCCTTTCTTGTTGCCTTTCTCTTGCTTGGATTGCACCAAACTCGAGCCCAAAAACTCTTGGATGTAGATAGGAGAGGGAGGACTTGAAGGTGGCATGGAGAGGGAGGGAGAGAAGCCTTATGGCATGGACAAAGGATAGAAGCTCTAAATTCTAGGCACAGATAGGATTTATATAGACTCTACTATGCCATGTAGTGCCACATCATCCCAACCAATCACGACTCTTTGTGCAATCAGATCTAAATTTGATTGGTAAGTTGATATCATCTAATCCAATCATATTAGAGTCTCTCATAAACCTCCTTAGGTGGTGCCAAGATTGGTCAAACAAGACTCCTTGGCACCACCTAGTTTGAAACCGTGAAGCAACCTAGAGTCCCATCTATATGGGACTCCAAGCGTGATCCTTATGGGGGGCATGCCTCCCTAGGCGTGCACCCCATTTCTTTCTACTTTTTAGTAGGGGGACAAACCCCCATGTTCTCTCCTATGGGTGCATGACACATGGGCAGATGTCTAAGTGTCAAAGATCAATATTTGACCAATGTCCAAGGACAAGATTTTGCAGGTGACGGAAAATGGCAGGTATTGTCCCAAATTTATCTCATAAATTAAGACAATTCTTTTCTATCTTGGACAAGCTCCAGTTAGAGCAAGTAAAGTTTTTGAGTGAGCTCAAACACATTTGGCTCAATCGAGACAAGCTTTAATGATTATTGAAAGAGAACATTAGGCTCAATCATGTACTAGCACGATTTCCTTGAATCTAATTGAATCTTATTCAAATCAATTGAACTGGATTAGTCCAATTGATGATATCTAGATCTAAACCATTGTTTGTATGACCCAGTTAGGTTCAGTTCCAAATGGTAATTGGATACATCATGATCTCTATCATCAACATCATCGAAATACCTTCCAATGGATTAGAACTTTTCTGATTCAGATAAGTAGTATGATTGATCATCCAAATCATTCTAATTGCTTCCAAAATCCACCAGTGATACCTAGCAGCATATGGTAGTAATCCATCAGAACTAAAAATAAACTTCTTGGTGTAGTTACCTATGTGATTAAGTTTCTCTATCTTGAGCCCCGATCGGATTATTGTTAAGGTGATCTCGTCAAACCCAAATTTCCATCATATAAATTAATCATTCAATTCAAGTCTAATGTGAAAACCCTAATAGAAACTCTTTCTATTATTTTGCTTGCCATGGCCATGGGCTTATGGACTTGATTCTCATGATCATCATAGGACTGCTCCTCATTTATCGAGGTAGATAGATCTCCTATTGGTGTAATCCAATCCCTACAATGAACATGCTATAGCCAACATACACCTCAGGGTTTAGAATGTCTAGGAGATTGAGTTATGGTATAATCAAACTATAACATTCTCAAGGTGAACTACCGATGCGCCTCATATCAAAGAACCAAACATAGCACTATAGCTTCGAGCCAGTCATCGATGAGAAGATAGACTTCCTCATGACTGCTTGAGGTGGTCATGCTCAGTGCCCTCATTTTGTAACGAGTATCTCTTCTCTCACTTCAGTGTCTCTACACCGTAGACTCAAGACTCATCTATCCTAAAGAAGCGATCGTATACCAACCTTTCGGATCAATCACTATTCTCATGATGATCCTACGGTCGAGAGCATTTTATGAGTTAATAATGAAAATTCATGTCTTAACTCTTGAAAATACGAACCATCATTATCATTAACTCAAGGAATGTATCACAGATACTTTCAAATACACATTGTGATAGAAAATAATCCATTTTATTATTTATAATCAAAATTATAATTTTGCCCTTAGATGTGTATTACAAGTGTCAGCCAATTCTGACTTCTAGGGCAGACATATCTAACACAAATCTCGATCGCTCAATCAAATTGAGTTAATCAATAATCAAATTACTAATTAATCGTCCAATAAACATAGAGTCCTAATCAGATGGATGTCTAGGCAATAGAGTTCCATCAACATGAAACTCTTGAAGAGTTCCAACCAGTGGGACTCTTGAACCTAGTGTCCTAAATAAATCAAACTCACGATCATAGAGTCCCAAACTAATGGGACTCTTAATCAAAGAGTCTTGAATGAGTAGGACTCAGAGTCTCAGTCCACTAAGACTCTTGGTCATAGAGTTTCGGTCTAATGGGACTCTTGACCATAGAGTCTCAGATCATCAAGACTCTCGATCAGAGAGTCCTGAACACGAAGGACTCAGAGTCCTAGTTTAGTGGGACTTTTGGTCATAGAGTTCTAGTCTAATGGGACTCTTGACCACCGAGTCTTAGATCATCGAGACTCAATATCAGCCATCGGATTAGGTACAAATTTCTATTATGTGTGACCCCATAGGTTCGAATCCTAAGCCGGTAGCATAGAAACTAATTTTCTATACCAATCGATGTGACCATCTAGCAATGGTACCCGACGTCTGGATAGGTCAAATAATTGCAATGCAATATCGATGAACCTTGGTTACAAGGACAACCAACCTATATGGCACACAACAACCTATACTCAATAAATATTGTTGTCTTAAGTAACAATGTATCTTTTGGTCATTAATAATTTAAGGACTAAATGATAAATTCTCCTTTGTCAAATCTAGATAGTCCTAAGGACTTCATCAAAACATAAGAGTTCATTAGAAGACAACAAAATTTATGATGAAAAATATCAAAATAACTTTATTATTTAATAATTCATATACAAATATAACAAGTAGCACAACCGTCAACAGGCTGACGATTGGCTTTTGAATATATTTTCAACAATCTCCCAATTAGACTAAAGCCAATCGGTGTAGTATCTAATACCTATCTTTGACTTGAAGTCATTAAACTCCTTCACCGCAATAGCTTTAGTGAATGGGTCGGCTAAGTTCTCCTTTCCATCGATCTAGTAAAGGTCGACATCACCTCGATCCATAATTTCTCAGACAAGATGGAAGTGGCATAGAATATGCTTCATCCGCTAGTTTGCCTTAGGTTCCTTCACTTGAGCAATGGCTCCAGAGCTATCGTAATAGAGCAGAACTAGACCATCAAGGGAGGGTGCTACTCCAAGCTCGGTGATGAATTTTCTCAGCCACACCACTTCTTTGGCAGCATCTGATGCAGCGACATACTCTACCTCATAAATTAAATCGACCATAGTGTGCTGCTTAGAACTCTTCCAGCAGATGGCTCCACCATTAAGGATGAATATATATCCCAACATACTCTTGCTATCATCACGATCAGACTGGAAATTGGAATCTATGAATCCCACCAGTTTCAAATCCGATTCACCATATATAAGCCACTAATCCTTAGTATTTTTTAAATACTTCAGAATGATTTTAACAACCTTTCAGTGGTTCTCCCTTGGATCAAATTAGAATCTACTCACTACCCCTAGTGAGTATGCCATATCTAGTCGTGTACATATCATAGCATATATGATAGAATCCACTGCCAAAGCATATGGTATTCTACTCATACGCTCTATTTCTAGAGGTGTTGTTAGACAATCCCTCTTTGAAAGAGAAATTTCATAGCCTATCGGTAGATAGCCTTTCTTAGAATTCTCCTTGCTGAACCATTTTAGCACAGTGTCAATGTATGTAGACTAGAACAATCTAAGTGACTTTTTAGATATATCTCTATAGATCTTCATCCCTAGAAGGTAGAAAGCTTCTCTCAGATCTTTCATGGAGAACTATGATGACAGCTAGATCTTTATCCTTGCAATGCAGGAACATCATTCTCGATTAAGAGAATATCATCCACATACAATACTAGGAATACTATTGCTGAACCATTAGCCCACTTGTATATGCAGGACTCCTCTTCATTCTTAACGAAGCCATACATTTTGATTGTTCTATCAAATCGTATATTCCAACTCCGAGATGCCTGCTTTAGTCCATAAATAGACCTTTGAAGCTTACACACTTTAGACTCATCTATGGATATGAATCCTTAAGGCTATATCATATATACCTCTTCATCCAACTTTCTACTTAGGAAAGCCATTTTCACATCCATCTGTCAGATTTCATAATCCAGATGGGTAGCGATAGCAAGCATAATCCGAATGGATTTAAACATTGCCACAGAAGAAAACATCTCGTCATAGTCAATACCATAATATTGATGATACCCCTTGACAACCAAACGGGCTTTATAAATCTCCACCTTTTCGTCTGCATCCTTTTTTCTTTTGAAGACCCACTTACACCCTATGAATTTTATTCCTTCGGATAGGACAACCAATGTCCATACATCATTGACCTTCATGGATTTCATTTTGAATTTTGTGGTCTGAAGTCATTTCTTAGAGTCGAATCTCTGCATTGCATCCATATAGATAATCGAATCATGATCGTTCTCATCAAGCTCGATAGGATCCTTGTTCCGGACCAAAAAATCATAGTATCTATCTAACTAACATGATACTCTATCAGATCGCCTTAAGCGTGCATCTATAATGGATTCTAAATCTGATCTAATCAGATCCAGTTCAGGTTGAATAACTTATGTCTATTTTTTTATCTATCGTACTTTATCAAGTTTGACCTTAGAGGCATTAGTTCCTTCACCAAGATACTTCTTTTCTAAAAAGACTGCCTTAAGGCTGACAAACACTTTTTGCTCATCAGCAAGGTAGAAGTACTATCCTTTGATTTCTTTTGGGTAATTTATAAAACTACACTCATCAGACCTAGATCCAAGTTTGTCTGTCATCAAACATTTGATGTAAGCCGGACAACCCCAAACCCTAAGATGTGAAATCATTGGCTTACATGTTGTCCATATCTCATATGGTGTTTTATTAATAGATTTACTCAAAACCCTATTTAGAATGTAACAAACTGACTCAAGTGCATATCCCCATAGAAAGATCAATAAACTAGCAAACTCCATCATGGATCGAACCATGTCCAACAAGATCCAAATTTTTCTTTTAGACACACCATCATGTTGTGGTGCTCCAGAAGGAGTCCATTGGGAGAGAATCATGTTCTCTCCAAGATATATCAGAAACTCATTAAAAAGATATTCACCCCCTCAGTCAGATCGAAGAGTTTTAATACTTCTTCTAGTTTGCTTTTCTACCTCATTTCGAAATAGTTTGAACATTTCAAACGACTCTGACTTATGCTTCATTAAATAGACATCATACCCATTATTAGATGTGTGCCCTAGAAGCCAGATTGGCTAACACTTGTAATACACTTCTAAGGATAATTTTATAATTTTAACTATAAATTAATAAAAAAATTATTTTCTATCATAGTATGTTTTTAAAGTGTATGTGACATATCCTTTGAGTTAGTGGTAATGATAATTAATATTTTTAAAGAGTTAAAAATTTATGACATAAATTTTCATAATTAACTTATAAACTGCTCCTGACTGTAGGATTATCACGAGGATGGTGATTGATCTGGAAGGTTGGTGCACGATCGCTTTCTTTGAGTAGATGAGTCTTGAGTCTATGGTGTGGAGACACCGAAGCAAGAGTACAGGTACTCATTAGAGAATGAGGGCACTGAGCGTGATCACCTCGAGCATTCATAAGGAAGTCTGCCTTCTCATCGATGACTGGCTCGATGTTGCAGTAGTATGTCTGATTCTTTGATCTGAGGTGCATCGATAATTCATCTTGAGAGTGTTGTAGTTCGACTACACCATAACTCGATCTCCTAGCCATTCAGAATCCTGAGGTGTAAGTTGGCTATAGTACATTCATTATAGGAATTGTATTACACCAATAAGGGATCTATCTATCTTGGTAGATAAGGAGTAGCCCTATGATGATCATGAGAATCGAGTCCATAAGTCCATGGCCGTGGCAGAGTGAAGATGATAGAAAGAGTTTTTATAAAGGGTTTTAAAGGAACTAGATCTAGGGTTTTACAGGTAGATCTTGAAACTTTTTCAAGATCTTACAGCAAAAGACTTAAATAAATCAAATATTTATTAAAATAAATATGTAAATACCTAGATCTCAAATCTAGTATATGATCAAGGCATGATATTAAATTAGAAATTAAAATCAAACAAGAAAGAAAAGATTGATCAAATCAACCTAGATCTACACTACATCAAATGCATCTATAAAGTTAATAGATTAGATCTATTACCTGAGCAAGCTAGATGTTTTAACTTGCTGATCCAAGCTTGAGAATGAAGTCATGAGCTGCACACTCATCTGACCTCTAAGAGTCATCCACATGAGTCTACGATCTTTGATCTGAAGTTCGATGTAGAAAATCAGCACAGCATACTAGTACTGTGCTGATCCTTCTTCGATGATCTATCCGATGCTTTCTTCTTCAAAATTTGGACTCTTCAAAATCTAAGAAGAAAGATGAGAGTTTACTGATCTGACTCTTTCAGAAAAAAGAGGAGAGATTGAAAATAAAACAGCCATAGAAGAAGATCCTCTTCTTCTTCTCTTTTCTCTCACCTAGACACCTAGTTTGGTGCCTATAGAACCTCCACGCCCAAGGACCCTCATCCTCTGATTTTTGCACACCCCAAACCTCTCCCATATTTTTATATTTCATAAAAAAATTAAAATAAAATTCATCCAATAAATAGAGAAGAAGAAGAGTCCAAGTTAGATCAAAATCCTAGACTAGGAATATCCAAACATGGGAAGTTGTTGGGGTGCCCAACTCTTGGGCACCTCCTCCACAACTATTGGCGTAGACCAGCAAGGGAGGGCACACAAAAAGGAGATTATTTTTGTGGAATAAGAGAAGAATTAATAAGAGGGGGTGGCACTTAAGGGAAGGTATTTTGGTCAATAAGGATTCTATCTCATAGAATCCTAAGAAAAACTAACTCCTCTTTTGACTTGGTGTTTCAACAAATTGCCTTATGAGAAAAGGAGGAGAAAAAGAGGGCATGAGAAGCCATGGGAGTGGAAAATTTTCATGTAAGAAACAAAACAAAAAGGGCATGGGGCATGAGGATTAAGTGGCGCAAGTGATAGGGAGTCTTAGTCACACTAGGACTCCTATTTTGATTTGGTCAAACAAGTTTTTTTAACCAAATAAAATCAAGATTAAACAAACCCAATTAAATAAGACCCTTACTCATTTAAGAACTTAATTATATCAGATTAAATTATATTTAATTTTTATTTATTTTTTAATCAAATTAGAAAATTGGGTTAATCGGAGTCCTAGTTAGACTAGGACTAGTTCTTCCTTAAACTTGGCTTACCCAATAAACCAATTGAACTTGATCCAATCAAGCCCAAATCAAATCTAATTAAATTATATTTAATTAGACTTAATCTCAGCCTATTGGCTTAACCAAATTAAGCTAATTAGCAATCTAATTGCTAATCGATCCTCCCGCAATACTTGCACTAGGTTAAACACCAATCGTATTGATTGTTTAACCCTAGAACAATTCTTAACCGTTGATCAACCATCCGATCAGATTTTAAGCTCTAATGTGTATGACCTCATAGATCTGAACCTCAGTAGAGAGCATAAGAATAAATTTTTATATCAATCAAAGTGACCATCTAGCAATGATACCCGATGGTCGGATAGGTCGAAGGTGTAGAACACTATCCTTAGAATCCATGCGGATATAGTTTTCATATAATTTATCTCCTTGACCAGAATGCTTGTAGGATAGCTCAGAGTTCAACTATCAACTCTGATCAAGTTGTTCACATTGTATTTCAAAATATCAAATCCATCTGATGGATTATCCTAGCCAAGGTTTTGCTATATTGAAATATAGTGATACATTCTTCTCCAACTCTTGGAGTGGTCAATTCCATCTTGATCACACTCCGACTTTGCAAGTACATGATTGTGCCCAGAAGCCTTCTATTGTTGAATTAGAAATTTAGTTAGTCCGGTACCAAAGCACAGTGAGTTGCTTGCAAGTCACTAAGGTGATCTCAGATCTAAGGGATACTTATACCTATATCCCATCAGAGCTATTTTTGATAGTAGAATGCTCTGAAGTTGGTCACGTTCAATGACGATATATCCATACATTTCACCTATATGCTATACCAGTATCTCCATACTCTTTGGTTAAGAGGACAACTAACCTATATGGCATATAGCGACCTATGCTCGATAGACGCTGTCGTCCTAATTAACAGCCTATCATTTAGTCGTGAATAAATTTAAGGACTAATCGATAAATCCTCTCTTTATCGAAACTAAATAATTCTAAGGACTTCATCACAATAATAGAGTTCATTAGAAGATGTAAATTTATGATGAAAAAAGATTCTAAAATATTTTTTATTAATTAATAAATCAATTATAATTATAAAATAGCTCAACCATTAATAGGCTGATAATTGGCTTTGGAACATAATTCCCAACAACTCCCACTTGTCCTAAAGCTACTCAGCATAGTATCTAATACCCATCTTCAACTTATGGTTGTCGAACTCCTTGATTGCCAGGGCTTTAGTGAAGGAGTTAGCTAGGTTCTCCTTTTCATCAATTTTTTGAAGGTCGACGTCACCACGATCCACGATCTCATGGACCAAATGAAAGTGGCACAGAATATGCTTTGTCCGCTGGTGTGCCTTCGATTCCTTTGCTTGAGCTATGGTGCCAGTGCTGTCGTAGTAGAGTAGGACTGGACCATCAATGAAGGGTGCTACTCCAAGCTCGATGATGAACTTCCTCAGCCACATAGCTTCCTTTGCTGCATCTGATGTTGCCATGTACTCTGCTTCGCATACAGAGTCAGCCACTGTATGCTGCTTGAAATTTTTTCAGCAGATGTCTCCAGCATTTAGAGTAAAGATATATCCCAACATACTTTTACTATCATCATGGTCAGATTGAAAGCTGAAGTCTGTAAATCCCATAAACTTCAGATCTGACTCACCATAAATCAACCATTGATCCTTAGTATTTCTCAAATACTTAAGGATAGTTTTAACCACCTTTTAGTGATTTTCTCTAAGATCAGACTTGTATCTACTCACTACTCCTAGTAAGTATGCCACGTCTGGTCTCGTACATGTCATTGCATACATAATAGACTCCACTATCGAAGCATATGAAATTCTACTCATACACTCTCTCTCTTTAGGAGTTGTCGGACAATCCTTCTTAGAGAGAGAAATTTCTTGGCCTATTAAAAGATAGCCCTTTTTGAAATTCTTTATACTGAACATCTTCAGCATAGTTTCTATGTACGTGGACTGAGATATACTAATCATCCTTTTAGATCTATCCCTATAGATCTTCATCCCTAGGATGTAGGATGCTTCACCCAAGTTCTTTATAGAGAACTGTGATGACAACCAGACTTTTATTTCTTATAGTACGAGAATATTATTTTCGATTAAGAGAATGTCATCCACATACAAAATAAGGAATACACTGCTGGACCATTTGTCCATTTGTAAATGCAGGATTCTTCTCCATTCTTAATGAAGCCATATGTTTTGATCATTTTATTAAAATACATGTTCCAACTTTGAGATGCCTACTTTAATCCATAAATGGATCTCTAAAGCTTACACACCTTGGACTCATCTATGGATGTGAACCCTTCAGATTGTGTCATATACACCTCTTCGGTCAGCTCTCCATTTAGAAAAGCTGTCTTCACATCCATCTGCCAGATCTCATAATCCAGATGGGCAGCAATGGCAACCATGATCCAAATGGACTTGAGCATTGCCACAGAAAAGAACGTCTCATCATAGTCAATACCATAATATTGACGATATCCTTTAGCAACCAGACGGGCTTTATAGATCTCCACCATTTCATCTATGCCACTCTTCCTTTTGAAGACCCATTTACACCCAATGGGTTTAACTCCTTTAGGTGGGTCAACTAATGTCCATACATCATTGACCTTTATGGAATCCATTTCAGATCTCATGGCTTCTAGCCATTTCTTAGAGTCGAGTCTCTGCATCGCATCCATATAAGTGATCGGATCCTCATCATTCTCATCGAGTTTGATAGGATCACCATCCTAGACTAAGAATCTATAGTATCTATCCAGATGGCATGGTATTCTACTGGATCGCCTTAATGGTGCGGGTTTACTAGGCTTTGGATCTAATTTGATCAAATCAGACTTAGGTTCAACATTCTGTGTCAGACTTTCTACCTATTGAACTTCATCAGGTTTAACCTTAGAGGCAACAGTTCCTTCACCAAGGAACTCCTTTTCCAAAAAGGTTGCCCTAAGACTGACGAATACCTTTTGTTCATTAGCATGGTAGAAATAGTATCCTTTGGTCTCTTTTGAGTATCCTATGAATGTATACTTATCAGACCTAGGTCCAAGTTTGTCTGTAACTAATCGTTTGACATAAGCCGGATACCCCAAGACCCTAAGGTGTGAAAGTGCTAGCATACGCCCTATCCATATCTCATATTGGGTTTTAACTACAAACTTACTTGGAATCCTATTTAATGAATAACAAGCTGATTCGAGTGCATATCCCTAGAAGGATATCGACAAGCTGGCAAATCCCATCATAGATCAGATCATGTCTAACAAAGTCCGATTCCTCCTTTCAAACACACCGTTATGCTGTGGAGTTCCAAGAGTAGTCCATTGGGAGAGAATTCCATTCTCTCCTAGATATGCGAGAAACTCATCAGAAGGATATTCTCCTCCTCGATCAGATCGAAGAGTTTTAATACTTTTTGATGCATGCTAATCTATAGCTATGGCAAGTACACCAGTCGATCAAGTAATAAAGTAAGTGATTAGAGTATCGTCCCTAGAGGATTGAAAAATAAGTACTGAAAAGCTATTTTCTATGTTTTATTTAGAAGATCGATTCATGAGAATAAAAAAATAAAGAACAAAATAAAAAAAATAATTAAAAATTATAAGAAAATAAAGAGTGTAATTATTAGGATTTTAAACTTAAGAGAAATAGGTTACTAAGGCAATCAGTTCACCAACTCGGTCAATACAATATTCAGGTTATTAGATTAACTTTATTTCATGTGATGGTGGAGTCTCCTAGTTTATTCACTATCCTTTGGTCCAGGCATAGCAAAACTATCAATATTTATTAACTATCCTTTGGTCCAAGTGTAATTTAAATAAATATCGATGCATTAAGTTTTATGAAACCCTCTAATTAAAATATGCTGCATCCAAAATGCACTAAAATTCCTGCATGCATATGAATTCTAATTCGATTCATAATATAAGGTATATAATTAAGAAGTAATAATATAGATGTACTTGGTCCGTATCGTCTATATTCATTAGATCAATTAGAAGATGGCCAGTAATCTAAAGGCATTAAGATCATATTTATATACTCCTCATGAATAAAATTTAAAATTAAAAATAAATCATACTAAATATTACATCAAAAGAGTGGCTACACGTTAGCCTTAGTAAAAAAAATTTAGTTCATGATAACAAGTTCAAAAATAATAAATAAAATAAAAAGCATGAAAAAATTAGACTGTTTATTCGCTGAAATTGGTTGTCCATTGCTCTTGGTGTGGAGAACTCGATAAAGAAGAAAGTCACTTTATATACTGGCCTTCGAATGAAGAAATGAAGAGGAAAGAAAAATAACCAAAAAAACTCTTTCTCTTCTCTCCCTAAACACCTCTCTCTCTCTCTCTTCTCTCTATTTCTCCCTATTTTCTCTTCATTTTCAACTTTATATTTTTGTTCTCTGCCTCTTCTTCTTTGCAACAGTAGGTAGCAGGCCTTTAAATAGGCTAATCTGGGTGATCTTAGGTCGAAATCCCATTGAAATCGGATTTAAAACTCTCAAAATAGCACAAAAAGAGCCCTAGATCAATTTTGACCGTTTGATGTCGATCAAATGGGCCAAAAACCACTGAAAAATTATTTTAAAAATTCAAATCAAGTCAGAATTCATTTGAACCATTGGATCAGCCTTGAAGATCAAATCTGGACTTCAGATCATGTCCAAAGAAGCCTCTGATTCTTAGTTTAAAGTCAGTAACGCATCTCTACTTTTGGATCTCGATCGGGAGCTGCATCCGTCGTTCGTCAGCACAGATTTCCACCATTCGATGAAATTCTAGTAAACAACATCTGTCGAATTAGGAAAAATTCTCAAAATATCCTCTATCGACCGTGCGTGAGCCCAATGTTGCATGGACCGTCGCTTTCTTCAGCCAATCGAAGCACGCTTATCGTAGTGAAATCTCTGAAATGCCCTTGCCTGGTTACTATAGCGGTCCACCATGCACCGCAAAAAATTCTAATGTTAGCATAGCATAAGTTGGGCATCAACAGGTGATCGGTCTGAGCACGATCAGGCTGGGTGGTTTGCTGAGCTAGTTATTCTGAGCCAATTTGAACCAGAACAATGAATTTTTTTTTAATCATTTCCTTTGAAATTCAATTTTGGGCACGTTTGAAGTCCGTTTTGCTTGAAATTTATTTCATCTGATCCAAAAAAATAAGATCTTTATATTGTAGCCTTATTTCCTACATAAGATTAACAAAAATATCAATTTCTTAAAAATAGATTAATTTATTTTATAATTTAATATTTTTATTGGTGTATTTTTACCACTTATCATACACCCCAACTTAGTCATTGCTAGTCCCTTAGCAATGCTTATTTAATACCATGTTTCAATAAGATCATCCATCAAAAAGATAAATCTAGAGTTAAAGATCAAAAAATTTAGAAAATACTACTAACTAAGCATTGAGCTTCAGAAGCAAATTTTGTAGTCAATACAATTAACAACTTTCTTAGATTACATCAAAGATCTATAACACTTGTGTTCGTGATGACTAACTTAGCATTTCAGTGTTAATTTAAAGAACGAAAGTATCCTCTCTTATCATCCATTTTGGTTAATTTTCTATACATTCCCAATTTTACACTCATGAATTAAGGGAGCTTTCACACTGCCTCATTTTTTTTTAATTTTTATGTGCTGAGCATCCTGACCTTTCCTCCATTTTACGTGAATTTTCACACTTGACCTAGGTGTAGAGATCCAGTTATTAGGCTTTGGGCAATCCACATATACTCTATCTTTTGCACTATATTTTTAGGCAGGTAGCTCTTTCCTTAAATTCAAGTTTCTTTGATTAGAATGTATATTAATTACCAATTTTTAGTAATAAGTAAATTCTCAATTGGCTTTATAATCAATACCTACTTTGCCTTGTTAGTGTGCATATGCAATTAGAAGTGCTAATAGTCTTTTGATGACCTAAGTAGGCTGCTAAAAGTCTGACCAACTAATCTACTTCTTTAACTCGTTACATTCATTAGCAGATACTTCTATCTTTTATCACTTGTCCAGTCTATCTTGCTCAAGATTCTTTTCTTGGAACATGATTTATTTATTTATTTATTTATTTTATCTCCAACTTATTCTACATTATTTCAAAGGAGAAAGAAAAAGTAAAGGTGCAATAAAGAACAGAAAGGAATACACCTGATTTGGTTCAGTCTGGTTCTTTGAAGCTTTTAAATTTGGCTTGAGCTCTCATTAATTTTTCTCTGCAAAATTGAAAATATACACCAAACCAATAAAAGAGCAATAATAAATTACTAAAAAATAAAAGAAAAAAAATGATCAAAACTAAAAAGAAAAGAAACAACCTATCTAGTAGTTCTAATTTATAGTCATCAGCTTGACTTTCTTAAGACTCTAGGTTGGATCTTGTAATTGAAATGCTTCATTCTCCTTCTCAAAACTTCCATCAATGTAATTTTTCAGCCTATGACTATTTACCTTGAAGGTTCCTTTTGATTCATCAAAGATCTCTACTACTCCATATGGAAATATCTTAGTAATTGTATAGGGACCTATCCATCTTGATTTTAGCTTTTCTCGAAACAAATGTAGCCATAAACTATACAAGAGAACTTGCTATCCCTCATGGAATTCTCTTTTTACAATATGGTTATCATGTCATTTCTTAGTATGTTATTTGTAGATCCTGGCATTCTTATAGGCATGGTGGCGAAATTCATCCATCTCATTCATTTTGCATCAACCTATTCTTTCCTACATCTTGTATATCAAAGTTAAGAATTTTCATGGCCCAATATGCTTTATGTTCTAGCTCAATAGGGAGGTGGCATGCTTTTCCAAAGAGTAGCCTATATGGGGACATACCAATAGGTGTTTTATATGCAGTCCTATATGCCCACAATGCATCATCTAATTTTAATGACTAGTCTTTCCTAGAAGCACTTATAGTCTTTTCTAAAATTCTCTTTAATTCCCTATTAGACACCTCTACTTGACCACTGGTTTGTGGATGATATGGGGTAGCTCTTTTATGAGTGACACCAACAGATTTTCAAATTATTTATTACAAAAGTATTTACCTCCATCACTAATGATTGCTCTAGGATGGCCAAAACATGTAAAAATATGCTTTTTCAAAAATTTGACAACTACCTTAGCATCATTAGTTGGAATAGGTGCTGCTTCTATCCATTTTGAAACATAATCTACAACCATAAGTATATATTGATTTGAAAAAGAACTAGAAAAAGGTCCCATGAAATCAATACCCCAAACATCAAAAATTTTATACAAAAAATATTGTTTAAAGGTATTTCATGTCTCCTAGAGAGATTTCTAGTTCTTTGACAGTGATCACATAAAAAGACATAAGTATGAGCATCTTTAAATAGAGAGGGCCAATAAAAATCTGATTGAAGAACCTTATAAGCTATTCTAGTTGGGCCGAAATGTCCTCCTACCTCCCGATCATGATAATGATGCAGAATTTTTCTTCATTTCTTCATCTGGAATGCATCTTCTAATGACCTGGTTTGCACAACACTTATACAAGAAGGGTTCATCCCAAAAATAATTTTTAACAATAGATAAGAATCTCTTCTTTTGTTGAAAAGAAAGATCAAGTGGAAGAACCTTACCAACTAGGTAGTTAATAACATCAGCATACCATGGAAACGTTCTATTTGATATAGCATAGAGGTGCTCATCTGAAAATTCCTCCTTTATAGGGCAAATATCTAATTTCTTCTCTATGACATTTTCCAATTTGGAAAGATGGTCAGCAACTGAATTCTCTATGCCCTTCTTGTCCTTAATCTCCAAATCATACTCTTGTAGCAAAAGAATCCATGTGATCAATCTAGGTTTTGCCTCTTTCTTGGTAAGAAAATACTTTAGAGCTGCATAGTCAGTGTATATAATAACTTTAGATAAAATAAGATAAGAATGAAATTTATCTAATGCAAATACTACTGCCAGAAGCTTCTTTTCTATGGTTGCATATTTTTATTGGACTTCAATCAAAGTGCGGCTAGCATAGTATATAGTTTGAAAAATCTTATCCTTTCTTTGACCAAGTACTGCTCCTATGGCTATGTCACTAGCATCACACATCAACTCAAAAGGTAGGGACCAATCTGGTGCTACCATAATAGGTGACGTGACCAGCTTCTCTTTGAGGGTGTTGAGTGCCTACAAACACTCCTCAGAAAAATAAAAAGAGACATCTTTACATAATAATTTAGATAGAGGTTTAGAAATTAGAGAGAAGTCCTTTATAAATCGACGGTAAAATCCAGCATGCCCCAAAAAGCTCCTAATAGCCTTAACTGAGGTCCGTATGGGTAACTTTTCGATCACCTCAAGCTTAGCTCTATCCACTTCAATACCTTTACATGAAATCTTGTGGCCTAACACTATGCCTTCTTGTACCATCAGATGACACTTCTTCCAATTTAAGACAAGATTAGTATCTTTACATCTTTGTAAAATAAGAGATAAGTTGTGTAAGTATTTATCAAATGTGGATCCAAAGATAGAAAAATCATCCATAAATGTTTTAAGAAAATTTTCAATCATATCATAAAAATAGCCATCATGCATCTTTAAAAAGTAGCTAGTGCATTACATAAACCAAACAGCATTCTTCTAAAAGCAAATGTACCATAAGGACATGTAAAAGTAGTTTTCTCTTGATCCTCAGGTGCTATGGCAATTTGATTATAACCAGAATATCCATCTAGAAAGTAGTAAAAATCATGTCCAGCTAACCTCTCTAACATCTGATCAATGAATGGAAGAGGATAATGATCTTTTCTAGTTGCATCATTTAATTTTCTATAATCCATACATACTCTCCATCCAGTAACAGTCCTAGTAGGAATTAGTTCATTATTATCATTTTGAACTACAGTAATCCCACCTTTCTTAGGAACTACTTGAACAGGACTCACCCATGAACTATCAGAGATAGGATAAATAATACCTGCATCCAGTAGCTTAATTACCTCCTTTTTGACCACTTCTTGCATCTTAGGGTTGAGTCTTCTTTGGGGTTGGACCGTAGGCTCATAGTTGTCCTCCATGAGAATTTTGTGCATACAAATTAAGGGACTAATTTCTTTGATGTCTGCTATGGTCCATCCAAATGCCTTTTTGTGTTTCTTTAGCACTCTTAACAACTTTTCTTCCATTAAATCTATCAAAGAAGAAGAAATAATAATAGGTAACTGTGAGGAACCTTCCAAGAAAATATATTTTAGATGAGAAAGAAGAGGTTTAAGTTCAAGAGTAGGTGGCTCTTCAATTGATGTCTTTGGAAAAGGAGTGGATGATCTTTCTAATTCTTCAAATCATGGTCTGTATGTGCGTGGAATATATAGTCTAGCCTTTAACAATTTTATGCATTCTGTTTGCCTTTCATCTTCAGTTGAACCCTCTTGTGATTGGACAATGCAAGCTTCAATAGGGTCCTCAAACCTATTTTCTAGAAAATACTCATGTACTAAATTGTCAATATCATCTATACGAAAATAAGTTTGATTATCATTGGAATGTTTAATAACTTTAAAAACATTAAAAGTAACTTGTTCATCTTGGACTCTAAGAATTAATTTTTCTTGTTGAACATCTATTAAAGCTCCTCCAGTAGCTAAAAAGGGTCTCCCTAAGAATAAGGGGTACATCATAATCTTCTTCCATATCAAGAACAATAAAATCAACAAGGAAAAATAAACTTTTTTTTACCTTTACCAAGACATCCTCCACTATACCTCTTGGATATTTGATGGATCTGTTGGCTAATTGAAGAGTAATAGTGGTAGGCTTCGGTTCTCCTAGATCCCAGCTTTCCTGAAAATAGAAGAAGGCATGAGATTAATACTTGCTCCTAAATCATATAAAACTTTATCAAAACTACAATCACCAATAATGTAAGGGATAGTAAAACTCTCTGGATCTTTTAGCTTCTATGGTAATTTATTTTGAAGTATTGCTGAGCATTCTTCGTTCAAATTTATTCTTTCATGCTCCTTTAGCTTTTTCTTATTTGTTAGAATTTCTTTGAGAAACTTGGCATACCATGACATTTGAGTGATAGCATCTATAAAAAAAATATCAATATGTAAATTCTTTAAATTTTGAAAAAAATTAAAAAATTTCTTATCTGGATGCTGTATTTGTCTCTCTAAGAGTGGTAGTGGCAGCACGTAGGACTTCACATTTGGATCGACAAACTGTATACCTAGAGACCATCCATCTATTGGTTGTTTTGGTGACTGATGAATTTTAGTTGATGGTTTCTTATTTGTAGTTGGCTCTTCAGTCACTTTCTTCTGATGTGGCTCCTCCAGCTTTTTACCACTTCTTAGGATGATAGCATTGACTTGTTCCCTTGGATTGGTCTCCGTGTTGCTAGGCAAGGATCCCTGAGGTCTCTCGGAGATTATTTTAGCCATTTAGCCTATTTGCATCTTCAAGTTTCGAATTGCTGCTGCTTGATCCTGCCTAAGCTTGGCTTCCAAATTTTTTATAGTTGCTTCTTGGTTTTGCATGAATCTGACCATCAGCTCCTCCATGTTGGACTTCTTTTCAGGGACTTGGAACCCCAGGGGTGGCTGTTGTGCTACATTTTGATTGCACCATGAGAAATTTAGATGCTGCCTCCACCCTTAATTATATGTGTTGGAGTAGGGATTGTTTTGTTATGGCCTAAAAAAATTACCAACATAATTAGCTGTATCAATTGCTTTAGCAAAAGGATTACCTGTCTAGCAGTTGCTTGTATCGTGTCCTCCTCCACATAGGTCATAAGTGATGCTCTGAACATGCAAAGCTATTTCCTTCAAGTTATTGACTTCGATCCTAATGGCTATAATTTTAGCTAGTAAGGTTGGCACGCAATCTACTCCCTACACAGCTGTCCGGCATCATGCATTCCGTTTGCCATTGATAGCTATTTAATGCTATCTCATCGATCAGATCAAAGGCTTCTTCCTCTATTTTTTGGTTAATGGTTCCTCCTGCTACTACATTACTCATAGAATGATTAGTAAGAGATAAATCATTATAGAAAGTTTGTACCTGAAGCCATACGAATAGTTGATGATGTGGACATCTCCTTAGTAGTTTCTTGTGAAGGGAAAATCCTATTTTCTAGGTCAGGTTTGTTTAGATTTGATTTGACTAAGAGAAATATTTTTAAAAAAAAATTTCTTAGATCTAAATCAGATTTGATTAGATGGATCTAATAAATAAAATAAAAATAAATTAAATTAGATTTAATTTGTATCTTGTTGTTGGGTAATCCTATTATCCTATGATGATCCTGCTGATTGCCTGAGATTCTGAATGTAGCCATGCAATCACCTGGCCTCTACCGATATTCACTTGGGCAGGATCTAGAGATCTCCTCCTTCTCAATCTATCCTCCAAAGATCAAATCTGGATCTGATCTTGAAGGTCTTCAAAATAATTTTTGAAGATCTGATGTCGTCTCTTGCAGTAGTGTTGCCTTCTTCCTTTCTTATCGCTTTTCTCTTGCCTAGATCGCACCAAACTAAAGCCCAAGGCCTCTTGGGTGTGGAGAGGAGAGAGAAGATTAGAGGTAGGCATGGAGGAGAGGGGGGAGGGCTATGTGGCATGGGCAAAGAGAGAACTCTCTTAAACCTAGGTGCAAATAGGGTTTATATAGATCCTACCGCCATGCAGTGCCACATCATCCTAGCCAATCATGTCACTTCATGCAATCAGATCTAAATTTGATTGGTGGGATGACATCACCTGATCCAATCAGATAAGAGCCCCTTTTAAACATCCTTGGGTGGCACCAAGACTGGTCAAAGTAGAGTCTTAGGCGCCACCTAAGTTTATTTCATGAAGCAACCTGGAGTTCCATCTGTATGGGACTCCAGGCGTCATCATCCTTGGGTGCATGCCTCCCTAGGCATGCATCCCCTCCTTTCTTCTTTTTAATAGGGGGACAAGCCCTCATCTGCTGTCCTATGGGTGCATGACACATGGGCAAATGTCTAAGTATCAAAAGTCAATGTTTGACCAAAGTCAAAAGATAAGAATTAGCAGGTGACAAAAAATGGCAGGTGTTATCTTAAATTTATCTCATAAATTAAGACAATCCTTTTCTAAACTGGCAAGCTCTAGTCAGACCAAGTAAAGGTATTTGAGTTAGCCCAAACACATTTGGCTCAGTTAAGACAACTTTTAATGATTGTTGAAGGAGAATATTAGGCTTAATCGTGTGCTAGCACGATTTTCTTGAACCTAATTGAATCTAATTCAAATCAATTGAATTGGATTAGTCTAATTGATGATATCTAGATCCAAACCCTTATTTGTGTGATTCAGTTAGGTCCAGTTCCATATGGTAATGAGATATGTCATGATCTCTATCATCGACATCATCGAAATACCTTCCGATGGATCAGAACTTTTCTGATTCAGACAGCTAGAATGATCGATCATCTAAATCATTCTAATTGCTCCCAAAATCCACCAGTGACACCTAGCAGTATATGGTGGCAACCCATCAGAACTGAAAAATGCGAACCTCTTGGTGCAGCTACCTGTGTGATTAAGTTCTTCTATCTTGAGCCCCGATCAGATTAGGGTTAAGGTGAACTCGTCAAACCCTAATATCTGCATCATATGATGTAATCATTCGATTCAAGTCCAATGTGAAAACTCTAAATAGAAACTCTTTCTATTATTTCACTCTACCATGGCCATGGGCTTATGGACTTGATTCTCATGATCATCATAGGGCTACTCCTCTACCACCGAGGTAGATAGATTCCATATTGGTGCAATCCAATTCCTACAATGAACATGCTATAGCCAACATACACCTCAGGGTTCTGAATGGCTAGGAGATCCGAGTTAATGGTGTAGTCAAACTATAACACCCTCAAGGTGAACTACTCGATGCACCTCAGGTCAAAGAACCAGACACACTAACTGCAGCATCGAGTCAGTCATTGACGAGAAGGTAGACTTTCCTAATGACTACTCGAGGTGGTCACGCTCAGTGCCCTCGTTCTCTAACGAGTACCTGTACTCTCGCTCCGGTGTCTCCACACCATAGACTCAAGACTCATCTACTATAAGAGAAGCGATTGTACACCAACCTTCCAGATCAATCACCATCCTCGTGATGATCCTATGGTCAGGAGCATTTTATGAGTTAATAATGAAAATTCATGTCTTAAATTTTCAACTCTTGAAAATATGAATTATCATTACCATTAACTCAAAGGATGTATCACAGACACTAAATACACATATGTGATAGAAAATAACCCATTTTATTATTTATAGTCAAAATTATAATTTTGTCCTTAGAAGTGTATTACAAGTGTCAGCCAATTCTGGCTTCTAGGGCACACATATCTAACAAACTCTCCACTTGACCTAAAGCCAATTGGCTACAAATCTAAGTCCATCTTCTCAAGGTGGGCTTCGATCTTCTGCTGGCCCAATGGCTTTGTAAGTGGGTCTGCTGCATTGTCTGCAGGAGTTGACTTTCTTGACCTCGACATAACCTTTCTCGAGGTAATCATAGATGAGGTGGTATCGCTGCTCGATGTGCTTGGATTTTTGTGAGACCTTAACTTTTTAGCAAGGGCTATGGCACCATTGTTGTCGCAGTATAGAGGAATGGCATCTGATGGCATCACTCTGATCTCTACGGCAATCTTCTTATACCAGAATGCTTTTTTCGTAGCTTCTGACGCAACGATGTACTCTACTTCCATGGTAGAATCTGCTATCACTATCTGCTTGGAACTCTTCCAACTGACAGTACCACCATTACACACAAACAGACTTTCAGATGTCGACTTTCGATCATCTACATCGGACATAAAATCCAAGTCTGTATACCCCTGGACTTGGAGTTCTCCATTACCAAAGACCAACAACATATCCTTAGTTCTTCTCAAGTACTTAAGGATACATTTCACAGAAGTCCAGTGTTCTTCACTTGGATTCGACTGATATCTGCTCGTGACACTCACAGCATGAGCTATATCAGACCGTGTACATAACATGGCATACATGAGGCTCCCTATTGTTGAAGCATAAGGGATCTTGCTCATGCATTCTATCTCCTCAGGTGTGCTAGGGCACATCTTCTTGGAAAGATGAATGCCATGTCTGAAGGGTACCAAACCCCTCTTAGAGTTTTCCATGCTAAACCTCTTTAGCACTTCCTCTATGTACATCTTCTGTGAAAGTCCTAGCATCCTATTCGGTCTATCTCTATAGACCTTAATTCCTAGAATAAAGGATGCTTCTCCTAGGTCTTTCATGGAGAATTCTTTAGATAACCACATTTTGACTATGGTCAACATGAGGAATATCATTCCCAATAAGGAGGATGTCATCCACGTACAATACGAGGAAAGACAACAGCGCTCCCACTGATCCTTTTTGAAAACACATGGTTCCTCTTCATTCTTTGATGAAATCCAAATAATTTGATCACATCATTAAAATGAGTATTCCAGCTTCCGAGATGCTTGCTTAAGTCCATATATGGACCTTTGCAGCTTGCATAACCTTATGATCAGTATCACTGGATGTGAAACCTAGCGGCTGTTCCATATAGATATCTTTCCTCAAGATATCCATTTAAGAACATCATTTTCACATGTCCATTTGCCATATTTCATAATCGAAATAGGCTGCAATAGGCAAGCAATGTGTGGATGGATTTTAGCATAGCTACTAGCGAAAAGGTATCCTGATAGTCAATGCCTTCCGTGTTGACTATAACCTTTTGCCACTAATCTAGCTTTGAATGTCTCCATATTCCCATCTGCACCAATCTTTCTCTTGTAAGATCCATTTACACCCAATAGGTACTATACCTTCTGATGGATCTACCAAGGTTCCAGACTTGGTTTGAGTGCATCGAGTCAATTTTTGACTTCATTGCCTCTAACCATTTCTCATAGTCGATATCTGATATCGCCTCATTGCATAGGTTTTGGGATCATCACCATGAACCCATTACCTACGAGGAATATTTTCTCTACTTTCCTCTAAAATAGTACCTAAGTATCTCTTCAGAGGATAGGAAAATTCTTTCTAATCTACGAGGTGGAGGAGGTAGTGATTGTATTGGCTCAACCTGATTTGGTTCCATTTGGTCCTTAGCTCGTTGCTCTTGTGAGACTTTCTCATCGAAGCTTGAATCTGCTTTCCAATGCCGCCATCTTGAATAAACTATTTTTCAAGAAAGATGGCATGTCGACTCACAATCACATTGTGGTCTTCTAAAAAGTAGAAATAATATATCCTAATGACTCTTTAGGATATCCTATGAATCGAGCTCTAAAGGATCCTGAAACTCTAACTTGTCCGCTTGTTGTCTTTTGACATGAGCCGGACAATCCCAAATTTTGAGATGACTCAGACTTGGTATTTCTTACCATGCCATATCTCATATGGTGTGGTAGGAACGATTTTAGAAAAAATCCTATTCAGTAAGTATATTGACAGTTAATAGACTATGTCCCCAAAGAAAATCAGGAAGGTCTGTGAAGCTCATCATGGATCAGACCATATCTAATAGGGTCCGATTTCTCCATTCTGAAACTTCATTGAGTTGAGGTGTTCCTAGGTGGAGTCCATTGAGAGACTATGCCATTTTGCTTGAGATAGTCTAGAAATTTTCGACTAAGGTATTCACCTCCTCGATCTGATCGAAGAATCCTTAATGGATTTTTCAGTTTGCTTTTTCTACTTCATGTCTGAATTTCTTTGAACTTTTCAAAAGCTTCAGACTTGTGTCTCATAAGATACACATACCCATACCTAGATAAATCATCGGTAAAGGTTAATGAAGTAGACAAAATTGCCTCTAGCCGGCACATCAAATGGGCCGCACACATCAGTATGTACTAGGGCAAGTAAATCTGTGGCCCTTTCCCCATGTCCTACAAAAGGGAGCTTTAGTCATTTTGCCATTGAAGACAAGATTCACAAATTGGATATGACTCGGAAAGTCAATGCAGACTCAATAGCCCATTTTTTTTAATTTGTTAATCCTATCTTCTGCTATATGACCTAATCTAAGGTGCCATAGATATCTATCATTTGGACTATCCCTAGGTCATTTTGTTCTTATGGCATTCACATTTTGCTCGATAGTTAAAAATAGATACATCAATATGTAACTGATAAAGACCATTAATAAGAAAACCACTTTGCAATTTTATTTCTTTTTCATAAAGAATATTACAATGGTCCTTAAGAAAACTAATTACATAGCCTTCTTGTGCTAAGCATGAAATAGAAATCAAATTTCCTGCTTGCTGCAGGCACATAATAACAATCCCTTCAAGTAACTAAATCTAAACCAAATGGTAATCGAAGAGGATAGATTTTCCCATAGGCTACAGCAGCAACTCTTGCTCCATTACCAATGCATAGGATCATCTCACCATCCCTCAGCCTCCTGCTATCCTCAAAGACTCCTGCATAGAAGTGCACAAATGAGCACTAGAATCCAGAGTCAAGCACCCAACTGGATGCAGAAAAAATCATAAGGTTAGATTCAATAACGAGCATACCTCCAGAAGGACCTGCATCCTTCTTATTCTTCAGGGTGGCCAAGTATGAAGGATAGTTTCATTTTCAGTGGCCATCAGTGTTGCAATGAAGATATTTTTTCTTATCAGCGGCCTTCTTCTTTGGCTCTGCCTTCTTTTTCTTTTCACTTTCCACCTTCTGCCTTTTCATAGACTTCTTCTTCTTTTCAAAAAAAGACTTTCTTTTGGAAGAAGTCCATTCCATAGCAAGAACTGAGCCTTTAGAATCCTTTCATAGAAAGCTCAGCAGGTAACCAGCATGTTCATTAAGTTCGGCCAAGAGTAATTCTTGAAGTTTATGCATATGGTAGTTCATGATGAATTGCCTATATGCACATCAGTCAAGGATTGTAGAATTATATCATTCTGTAGATCTTGATCTAACTTCACTTCCGAGCTTCTCAAGCTCTTCCAAGTCCTTGATCATCATTAGATAATGATCTTGGACTGACTTTCTATCATGCATCTTAGCCTTAAAAAGTCATTTAGTGATCTGATATTTGGCTGTGCGACTTTGTTCATCAAACAACTCTTGCAGGTGAGCCAACATTTGGTGGATAGTCTTGATATCTTGATGTTGGTGCTAAAGCTCATCAGACATCGAGCCCAACATGTAGTATCTGACCTTGTTATCTTCATCCATCCATTTATTGAGAGATGCTCTCTGTTCAGCGGACGGACGGACTGGTAAGGTGGAGGGATCCTGGACCAATACATGAGTTAACTTCTCAAAATCCAAAATAATTTTGAAGTTCTGGAGCCAATCCTTATAATTGGGTTCATTCAGTCTATGGGTGTCAAGGATACGAGCTAGTGGATTGGATGCAGACATTTTTCTATAGAGAGTCAAAGTTTCTAGTTAGATTTTGTAATAAAGACTTAATCAATTTATTTAAAAATTTTATTTTTAAATAAATTAGCTCCTACTATTTTTTTGGATCCCTACACTCCCTTTGTAGAGATGCAAAAATCTTCATGATTAATGATTTCAAGTGGATGGTATAGTCCCACCAACTGACTCATCACCTCATCTAACAGTTATTGATGATGGGTTAGCCAATGAGTGAACAACTCTTGTCCAATGATTCTTTAATCATGGTGCACCCAGGCTTGGTCTCTAATTCATGAATCTCACCATGCCTGAAATATTGATCCACTCCTTAGTTAAGTCAGACCCACCATTTGCATAGATTGGATTTCCTAATTAGATCTCTCATCCGTATCCAAATATTGAGCCCAATCCATCCTCCAGCCCATAGCATCCAATGCCTAATAGACATGGTTGCATCTTTTCGGTGCAACTGAACCACTGTGACCAGTCGAGAACAATCAACCCCGAAAAGGGCCCGCATATCTACAATGGTGGAAGACCTTAGACTTAATCTTTTCTTAGGGAGATTTGATTTAGGTCTCTTTAAACTTGACTTACAATAGCCATAACAATTATGACTAACTTAGTGGCATGGGTTAGCTCGGATTGTTAACCCCCTTAGATCAGTACTGGATCAACAAATATAGCCAGGTAAGTGAGATCGATGGAAGGGATATGCCATTAACTCGATAAGAATGCATTCGAGTCAAGTAGCTTCCAATTAAAAATCAGTCGATCGTATCTGCCAAACTTACCTTAGACACCAAATTATTGAGCTAGAACCAATTAGGTTAGCCTACAATCCAGACTCTAACCACTAAGCCTAATTAGGTCTTAGCTTGATCGATCACTCACGTGCTTGATCTTAACCCAGACTTAATCCTATTAGGCTGGCTAATTTAAGCACTCTTGATCCCATCTAACCAGCTCTTGTTTTAGTTTGATCAACCACTTAGACCTAATTGAGCAACCCCAGCTCGAATCTAATTTTATGAATATGTCTTAAACCTAAAAATTCTTATTTTAGACTTAACATATTTTATAATCTTAATTCTCAATTAAGTTTAGGGTTCACAAACAAAACATGTAAATAAAATTCTTAGATTTCAGAATCTAGGGTTTTGCAGAAAATAAGTTTTTGAGTTTCTGATTAAAGATAAATGTGCAGCATCCCTATACATCATAAGAACACCCCATTGAATGGGAAGAGAGGGTATTTAAATCCTACTTTGTTCTTATGATCGGACAGCTAAAGGGAATGCCTTAATCAGAAATATGAAAACTATAAAACTAGTTAGATCTACATCATATATCTCATATATAAAAATTGATTTAACTATAAACATATTTTTCATACATCTCATGTATTATATCATGCATATTTTCAGATCTAAATTATCTCATAATCATCTAAAAAATTAAATTTAAATTAATCACATCAAAATAAATTTTATTCTAGATAATTATATAGAACTATTCTACAACTAATCTAAACATGCATTCATCATATCTCATACGAACCAAAAATTAAATAATTTTATTTTTAATTTTTTAGATCTTATTATAATATTTATAATATCTAAAATAGTAAATAAATAAATTTAAAAATTATAACTTAGTCAAATTAAATTATGATCATGCAAGACTATACATAGAACAATTCTGTTCTACAACTAGTCATGCATCTTATACAACTTAGATCTAATTATTTAATTTCTAATTTTTTTAATTTCAGATCTAATCACATCTCATGTGACATCTAAAATTATTTAATTATTATATTAAAATTATATCTAAATTATTTATGGGAACCTGGCTTTGATACTAATTGAAGGGAAAATCTTGTTTTCCGGATTAGATTCGTTCAGATCTGATTTGACCAAGAGAAATATTTTTTAAAAAAATTTTCTTGGATCAAAATTAGATCTAATACTTTTTAATTCTAATTATATAGATCTAATAAATAAAATAAAAATAAATTAAATCAAATTTAATTTATACCTTGTTGTTGGGTAATCCTATTACCTTATGATGATCCTGCTGATTGCCTGAGGTTCTGGATGCAGCCATGCAATCGCCTGGCCTCTACCAGTATCCACTCGGGCAAGATTTGAGGATCTCCTCCTTTTCAATCTATCCTACAAAGATCAAATCTGGATCTGATCTTGAAGGTCTTCAAAATAATTTTTGCAGATCTGGTGTCGTCACTTGCAGCAATGCTGCCTTCTTCCTTTCTTGTCGCCTTTCTCTTACCTGGATCGCATCAAACTGAAGCCCAAGGCCTCTTGGGCATGGAGAGGAGAGAAAAGATTAGAGGTAGGCATGGAGGAGAGGGGAGAGGGCTATGTGGTGTGGGCAAAGGGAGAACTCTCTTAAACCTAGGCGCAGATAGGGTTTATATAGACCCTATTGCGCCATGTAGTGCCACATCATCCCAACCAATCACCTCACTTCATACAATCAGATCTAAATCTGATTGATGGGATGACACCACCTGATCCAATCAGATGAGGGCCCCTCTCAAACATCCTTGGGTGGCACCAAGATTGGTCAAAGTAGAGTCTTAGGCGGCACCTATGTTTATTTCATGAAGTAACCTAGAGTCCCATCTGTATGGGACTCCAAGCGTCATCATCCTTGGGCGCATGACTCCCTAGGCATGCACCCCCTCCTTTCCTCTTTCTAGTTGGAGGACAAACCCTCATCTGCTCTCCTATGGGTGCATGACACATTGGCAGATGTCTAAGTGTCCAAGGTCAACGTTTGACCAAAGTCAAAAGACAAGAATTAGTAGGTGATGAAAAATGGTAGGTATTGTCTCAAATTTATCTCATAAACTAAGACAACCCTTTTCTAACCTGGACAAGCTCCAGTCAGACCAAGTAAAGGTACCTAAGCTAGTATAAATATATTTGGATCAGTCGAGACAACTTTTAATGATTGTTGAAGGAGAACATTAGGCTCAATCATGTGTTAGCACAATTTTCTTGAACCTAATTGAATCTAGTTCAAATCAATTGAACTGGGTTAGTCCAATTGATAATATCCAGATATAAATCCTTATTTGTATGACCAATTAGGTTCAGTTTCATATGGTAATGAGATATGTCGCGATCTCTATCATCGACATCATTGAAATACCTTCCGATGGATCAGAACTTTTTTGATTCAAACAACTAGAATGATCGATCATCCAAATCATTCTAATTTCTCTCAAAATCCATCAATGACACCTAGCAATATATGGTGACAATCCATCTGAACTAAAAATGAACCTCTCAATGTAGTTACCTATATGATTAAGTTCCTCTATCTTGAGCTCCGATCGGATTAGGGTTAAGGTGACCTCATCAAACCCTAATATCTATCATATAATTAATCATTCAATTCAAGTCCAATATGAAACCCTTAATAGAAACTCTTTCTATTATTTCACTCTGCCTTGGCCATGGGCTTATGGACTTGATTCTTATGATCATCATAGGGTTACTCCTCATCCACCGAGGTAGGTAGATTCTCTATTGGTGTAATCCAATTTCTACAATGAACATGCTATAGCCAACATACACCTCAGGATTTCGAATGGCTAGGAGATCGAGTTATAGTGTAGTTAAACTACAACACCCTCGAGGTGAACTGTCGATGCAGCTCAGGTCAAAGAACCAGACACACAACTGCAGTTTCGAGCCAATCATCGACGAGAAGGTAGACTTCCTAATGACTGCTCGAGGTGCTCACACTCAGTGCCCTCATTTTTTAATAAGTACCTGTACTCTCACTCTGATGTCTCTACACCGTAGACTCAAGACTCATCTACTATAAAGAAGTGATTGTACACCAACCTTCTGGATCAACCACCATCCTCATGATGATCCTACGATCGAGAGCATTTTATGAGTTAATAACAAAAATTCATGTCTTAAATTTTTAACTCTTGAAAATATGAACTATCACTACCATTAACTCAAGGAATGCATCATAGACACTAAATATACATTATGATAGAAAATAATTCATTTTATTATTTATAGTTAAAATTATAATTTTATCCTTAGAAGTGTATAACAAGTATCAGCCAATTCTGGCTTCTAGGGCACACATATCTAACACCTTGAAATGATCCCAAGCCTCATATATTATCTCCATGTCCATCTGCAAAAAAGAAGTCATATCGTTGCATGTCTTGGCAGTCTTGGAAGGTGAAAAGTACTTGACTAAAAAATTTTGGGCTAGGACATCCCAAGTTATGATAGAACCTGTAGGAAGAGAATGAAGCCAACTTTTAGCTTTGTCCCGTAAAGAGAAAGAAAATAACCTTAATATAATAGCATCATCTGACACCCCATTAATTTTAAAAGTATCACAAAGTTTAAGAAAGTTAGAAATATCGGCATTCGAATCATCATGCATGTGTCCACTAAATTGAATAGTTGATTGAATCATCTGGATCATCATCAGTTTTATTTCAAAGTTGTTTGCTTGCATAAGCAGTCTCCTGATGCTCGAAGCTGCATCAGCTATAGATGGTGTGATGTAATCATTTAATAGATGATGTGCTGCTCGAATAGCTTCATACTATCCCTCGGTCACCATATCCAATCCCAGATTGATATTGTTAGGATCTTTAGCTATCATGTTTTTTTCTTATTGTAGTCTTCTAATTATCTTTTCAATTTTTGGATTTAAAGATAGTAAGTTACTATGTCCAGTACATGTCATGCACTGAACAAATTTAAAAATAAAGTAAGAATAAAAATTAAAAACAAAATTTTAAAGTAATGCTAGGATCAAAATTTTAATATTACTTTAGACACAATCCCCAGTAATGGTGGCAAAAACTTGATGCGTGCTAATCTATAGCTATGGCAAGTGCACTAGTTGATCAAGTAATAAAGTAAGTGAGTAGAGTATCGTTCCTAGAGGATTGAAAAATAAGTACTGAAAAGCTCTTTCCTATACTTTATTTAGAAGATCAATTTATGAGAATAAAAAAATAAAGAATAAAATAAAGAAATAATTAAAAATTATAAGAAAATAGAGAGAGTGTAATTATTAGGATTTTAGACCTAAGAGCAATAGATTACTAAGGCAATCGATTCACCAACTCAATAAATACAATATTCAGGTTATTAGGTTAATTTTATTTCATGTGACAGTGGAGTCTCCTAGTTTATTCACTACCCTTTGGTCCAGGCATAGCAAAACTATCAATATTTATTAATTATCCTTTAGTCCAAATGTAATTTAAATAAATATTGATGCATTAAGTTTTGTGAAACCCTCTAATTAAAATACGCTGCATCCAAAGCGCACTAAAATTTCTGCATGCATATGAAATTTAATTCGATTCATAATACAAGGTATATAATCAAGAAGCAATAACATAGATGTACTTGGTCCGTATCGTCTATGTTCATCAGATCAATTAGAAGATGGCCAGTAATCTAAAAGCATTAAGATTAGATTTATATACTCCTCATGAATAAAATTTAAAATTAAAAATAAATCATACTAAATATTGCATCAAAAGAGTGACTACACCTTAGCCTTAGTAAAAGAAAATTTAGGTCATGATAACAAGTTCAAAAACAATAAATAAAATAAAAAGCATGAAAAAATTAGACTATTTATTTACTGAAATTGGTTGTCTGTTGCTCTTGGTGTGGAGAACTTGATGAAGAAGAAAGTCGCTTTATTTACTAGCCTTCAGAAGAAGAAAAGAAGAGGAAAGAAAAATAACAAAAAAAACTTTCTCTTCTCTTCCTAAACACCTCTCTCTCTCTTCTCTCTATTTCTCCCTATTTTCTCTTTATTTTCAACTCTATATTTTTGTTCTCTGCCTCTTCTTCTTTGCAACAGCAGGTAGCAGGCCTTTAAATAGGCTAATCTGGGTGATCTTAGGTCGAAATCCTTTTGAAATCGGGTTTAAAACTCTCAAAATAACTCAAAAAGAGCCCTGGATCAATTTTGACCATTGGATGTCGATCAAACAGGCCAAAAACCACTCAAAAATTATTTTAAAAATCCAAATCAAGTCAAAATTCATTTAGACCATTGGATCAGCCTTGAAGATCGAATCTGGGCCATCAGATTGTGCCCAAAGAAGCCTCTGATTCTTAGTTAAATGTCGGTAACATGTCTCCACTGTTGGATCTCGATCGAGAGCTGCATCCATCATTCGTTAGTGCACAGACTTCCACTGTTCGACCAAATCCCAACGAACAGCATTCGTCGGATCAGGGAAAATTTTTAGAATACCCTTTGTAGACCATGCACTAGCCCGGCATTGCATGGACCATCGCTTTCTTCAGCCAATCAGAGCATGCTTGTCCTAGTGAAATCCCCAAAATGCCCTCACCTAGTTACTGTAGTGGTCCACCGTGCATCGCAAAAAATCTTGATGTCAGCATAGCATAAATTGGGTGTCAGTAGGCGGTCGGTCTGAGCATGGTCGGGCTGAGCGATCTACTAAGCCAGTTTTTCTGAGCCGATTTGAACTGGATCGGTGGATTTTTTTTTTTAATTATTTCTTTTGAAATTCAATTTTGGACTCATTTGAAGTCCATTTTGCTTGAAATTTATTTTATCTGATCTAGAAAAATAAAATCTTCATATTGATGGCCTTCTTTCCTGCATAAGATTAACAAAAGTATCAATTTCTTAAAAATAAATTAATTTATTTTTTAATTTAATACTTTTATTAGTGTATTTTTACCACTTATCACTCTTTTCAGTTTATTTTTCTACTTCACTTCAGAATCTTTGAACATTTCAAAAGAATCTAACTTATATTTCATCAGATAGACTTAACCATATCTGGATAGATCATCTGTGAAAGTGATGAAGTAGATATATCATCTCTAGCACTTGTGCTCATTGGTCCACATACATCAGTATGTACTAGACCTAAGAGCTCACTAGCTCTCTCACCTTTTCTAGTAAAAGATGACTTGGTCATTTTACCAAAAAGACAAGACTCATAGGTTGGAAGTGATTCACAATCATTGACTTTGAGAATTCCCTCTTGAGTCAACCTATTTATCCTGTTCTTGTTTATATGATCTTGCCTATAGTGCCATAAGTAGATATCTGATACACTATCTAATCTAGGATGCTTGCCGATAGAATAGACTATATTAACAGGTTGTGATAACATATATATACCATTGTTCAATTGTCCACAGAAAGCAGTAACACCATTCACAATGATATTACAAACTCATTTCTTTATTAAAATTTTATAATTATTCATGGCTAAAAGGCCTATAGAAATGATATTTAAAAGGAAATTAGGATAGAAATGATAATAACTAAGAACAATGGTATGAGATTCAAATGCAAGTTTCAAAATTCCTAAAGCTAGAACTGAAACTGGTCTTCCATCTCCAATGTTTAGGAATCTCTCGCCTTACTCAAATCTTCTACTGATCTACAACCCCTGCAATGAATTGCAAATATGGTAAGGACTATCGGTATCCAATATCTAGTCAATAATATCACAAATAGAGAAATTATAAGGAGTTATCATATAAATACGTTGCCCAATAATAGCTTGCTTCTTTCTCTTCCTGTTCGGATCAAAGGAGGTAATGTACTGAGGACAGTTCCTCTTTTAATGCCTCCGCTTCTTACAAAAGAAGTATTCAGCTTGACTCTTATCGGACTTGATCTTTCTGGTCTGGCCCTGCACAGATGTCCCGGCCTGAACTTGCACCTTCTTTGTTTGCTTCTTTTTGTTCTTCTTCCCTTTTCTAAAGAGTCGAGAACTAGAAGATGAACCTTCCACTAAGTTCACCGACTCTTTATGGAGCTGGTGATCCTTCTTAAAGTTCTAAAGTAACCCTAGTAAGCCATGGTAGTTTACATCAGGCTTTGTCATTATGTAATGAGTAAGGAAAGGGAGACAGGACTTTGGCAGCGAGTTCAGTATTGTATCTTTCCCAAGTTGTTCATGCAAGAGAAAATCGAGTTTGCTCAAGCACTCTATCAGCTCGATCATATACAGTACATGATTAGTGACAGAGGCTCCATCCCAGATTCTAGCATTAAAGATGGCGCAACTAGTCTTATGCCTCTCAACATCATCGGGTGTGCCAAAAAAATCCTCCAACACTTAGAGCATTTCATTTGGCTGAGCTGTCTCAAACTTAGAACTAAACTCATCGCTTATCATAGCCAGCATAATGCAGCTCACCATGGTTCAGTCACTGAGCCACTTCTAACAAGTGTCTTTGACAGTTCCACATGCATTGGTAGCTTGCTCCTCAAGTGCAGGATCTGTCAACACATATAGGATCCATTCATGCTCCAATACAATCTTCAACTTTCGCTACCGACTACTGAAGTTCGGTCCCACCAACTTATCATTGTACAGCAATGATTGGAGCGATAGGAAAGTGGCCATGTCTGCACAAAAAAAAACCAAAATTTAATTAGTAATTGATTCATTAAATCTAAAGATCTGAACTTTAATCAAAAGATTTCTTCCACTATTTTATTCGAATTCGTAGCCTCTACCTCCAATTTAAGGAATTACTCTAATTCCTTAGTGGGTACTAGAATCCACATAGATCGTACACAAGACCAACTTTGGTTGGCCCACTTATGTACATCTAAGGGTAGGTTCATAACCAATTATTTCTCCAAATAATTTTTAGTAATTAAATTTTGCCCCAGGCCCTGATCAGTTGGCCTTGGCCTTCTCAGGAAAGGGTCCAGTTAGGTCCAACCATTAACATGACCATACTTGGCCCATCCAACCAATGAATGATCAGGCCCAACTTTGGTTGGCCCACCTGACCATCATTTAGAAAGATGTATCCAATAGATCATATAATGAATGATAATTCCATCAATCGATAAGCACCAGGCCTTTGGACCTCCAATGATTATCCAACTGATGGACCCATTATCATCCACTTTAATGGAAGGCTATGATCCAGTTATTATATAACTATTTCATTTTAGGAACCTAATAATTTTAGAGGATTTAATTTATAGAAGCGCGTAGGTCAGATTAACCAGCTTATCATGATCCTCCTACTAACTTCATCAAGTCAGCTTAAGAGAGACCATTAATAGGTTAGTCTAGGAGCACCTAAATCAGTCAGACTAATTTACCTAACTGACATGGGTTAGCTTGAATAGTTAAGTGATCTGATCAAAATATAATCTCACTAAGAGGCCAGATAACTTCGATCAGTGGAAGGATCTGCCAGGCTTGCCTTAGACACCATCAGAAATGGTCAGATAAGCGAACTACCAATTAAAAACTACTGGTCTGATTTACCTTAGATACTAATTGATTTAATTAGTTTTAATTAAATCAACCTAACAGTTCATGCCAGACCGCGTAGCCAAGAATCAAGTCCACCTTGGACCTAGTTAAAGATATGGACTTGACCAACTACAACTATTGCAATTGATCTAGAGAATTCTTGACCTAATCTAAGATAATAATTGATTAGATTTAGTCAATTCTCTAATTAAATTCATTCTTTAATCTAACCCTAGGTCTAACCCAATTAATGGATCTAATCCCCACTAACCCATTAATCCAATGTATTATAATTCATGTCATAGGATCTTCAATATACAATCCTAGAATCTAATCAAACAACTTCTTAATTCTTAATTAAATTTTGGGCTGAGGGTTGGGGTTTGGCTTTCTGAAAATAGTTTTTATATTTATAAAATATTTTTACAACATGGTTCTATCAACTAAGTTGCATATTTGATTCATAATCAATATGCAAGTAACATAAATATTAATCTACTTTAGATCTAATCTAAACAGGTTCATGTAATTGAAATAGTTTCAATAATAATCAATCATAAATCTTTCTAGATCAAACCTAACATATTTATGAAGATTAAAACTAGATTAAAATATTTTTAATCAGATCATAAATTTTTTTAGATCTAATCTAAAATTTTATGATCAATATTTTAGATCAGCACATACTAGGGCAACCTATTCACTGTAAGGGGTAAACCTTACAACAGGACAATCTTATAGCAATCCGTGCAATCTAAAATATTTTATTTTTAGATATAAAATTATTTTAAATTTATTAAATTATAAATAAAATTAGATCAAGTCTAATAAATTTATGATTAGAGTCAGATCATCACGAACTAGGATAACCTATTCACTATAAGGGATAAACCTTATAGTAGAACAATCTTATGGTAGTTCGTGAGATCTAAATTTTTTTTTTAATTTTAGATTTAATAATTAAATTATAAATTAGATTTAATCTAATAAAAAATCTTAACATGCATAAAAATCATGTAATAACAACCTAGCTCTGATACCAATTGAAAGAACCAGATCAAGGGTTTTACAGATAGATCTTGAAACTTTTTCAAGATCTTACAGCGAAAGACTTAAATAAATTAAATATTTATTTAAATAATAATATAAATATCTAGATCTCAAATTTATTATATGATCAAGCCATGATATTAAATCAGACATTAAAATCAAATAAGAAAGAAAAGATTGATCAAATCAATCTAGATCTATACTACATCAAATGCAGGTATGAAGTTAATAGATCAGATCTATTACCCGAGCAAGTTAGATGTTCTAACTTACTGATCTAAGCTTGAGGATGAAGTCATGAGCCAGACATGCATTCGATCTTTAGGAGTCGTCCACACGAGCCTACGATCTCTGATCTAAAGTCCGATGCAGAAAATTAGCACAGCATGCTAGTACGATGCTGATCCTTCTTCGACAGTCAATCCGATATTTTTTTCTTCAAAATTTGGACTCTCCAAAATATGGAAAGGAAGATGAGAGTTTACTGATCTGAGACTCTCTTAGAAGAAACCCAAAAAAGAGAAGGAGAGATTGAAAATAAAATAGCCCTAGAAGAAGATCCTCTTCTTCTTCTCTTTTCTCTCACCTAGACACCTAGTTTGGTTCCTATGGAACCCCCATGCACAAGGACCCTCTTTCTCTAATTTTTGCACAACCCAAACCTCTCCCAAAGTTATATATTTCATAAATAAATTAGAACAAAATTCATCCAATAAATAGAGAAGAAGAAGAGTCCAATTTAGATTAAAATATTAGATCAGGAATATCCAAACATGGGAAGTTGTTGGGGTGCCCAACTCTTGGGCGCCTCCTCCATAATTATTGGCTTGAACCAGCAAAGGAGGGCACACAAAATGGATATTATTTTCATAGAATAAGAGAAGAATTAATTAAGAGGGGGTGGCACTCAAGGAAAGGTGTTTTGGTCAACAAGGATTCTATCTCATAGAATCCTAAGCAAAACTAACTCCTCTTTTGACTTGGTCTTCCAACAAATTGCCTTATGAAAAAAAGAGGAGAGAAAGAGGGCATGAGAAGCCATGGAAGTAGAGAATTTTTATGTAATAAATAAAACAAAAAGGGCATGGGGTGTGAGGATTAAGTGGCGTAAGTGATAGGAAGTCCTAGTCACACTAGGACTCTTGTTTTGACTTGGTCAAATAAGATCTTTTAACCAAATAAAATCAAGATTAAACCAATATAATTAAGTAAGGACCTAACCCATTTAAAGATTTAATTAAATTAGATTAAATTTAATTTAATTTTGATTTATTTTTTAATCAAATTAGAAAATTGGGTTAATCCGAATCCTAGTTAGACTAGGATAAGTTCTTCCTTGCACTTGGCTTATCCAATAAACTAATTGAACTTGATCCAATAAAGTCCAAACTAAATCTAATTAAATTATATTTAATTAAATTTAATCTCAACCTATTGACTTAATTAAATTAAGTTAATTAGCAATCCAATTGCTAATCGATCCTCCTACAATACTTGCACTAGGTTAAACACCAATCGTATTGATTGTTTAACCCTAGAATGATTCTTAATCATTGATCAACCATCCGATCAAATCATAAGCTCTAATGTATATGACCTTATAGGTCTAAATCTAAGTCGATAGTATAGGAATAAATTTTTATACCAATCGAAGTGACCATCAAGCAATGATACCCGACGGTCGGATAGGTCGAAGGTATAGAACATCATCCTTAGAATCCATGCGGATATAGTTTCCATATAATTCATTTTCTTGACCAAAATGCTCGTAGGACACCTCAGAGTTCAACTATCAACTCTGATCAAGCTATCCATATTGTATTTCAAAATATCAAATTCATCTTATGGATTATCCTGGCCAAGGTTTTGCTATATTGAAATACAGTGATACATTCTTCTCCAACTCTTGGAGTGGTCAATTCCATCTTGATCATACTCCAACTTTGCAAGTATTTGACTGTGCTAAGAAGCTTTCCATTGCTGAATTAGAAATTCAGTTATTTCGGTACCAAAGCATAGTGAGTTGCTTGCAAGTCACTGAGGTGATCTTAGGTCTAAAGGATACTTATACCTATATCCCATCAGAGACATTCTCGATAGTAGAATGCTTTGGAGTTGGTCACGTTTAATGATGATGTACCCATACATCTCACCTGTATGCTTTACCAGTGTCTCCACACTCTTTGGTTAAGAGGATAACCAACCTATATGGCATATAGCGACCTATGCTCGATAGACGCTATCATCCTAATTAACAGTCTGTCATTTGGTCATGAACAAACTAAAAGACTAATCAATAAATTCTCTCTTTATTGAAACTAAATAGTCCTAAGGACTTCATCACAATAATGAAGTTCATTAGAAGATGTAAATTTATGATGAAAAATGATGCCAAAATATTTTTTATTAATTAATAAATTAATTATAATTATAAAATAGCTCAACCGTCAATAGGTTGATGATTGGCTTTGGAACACAATTCTCAATAGGTTTCACATAGGACTCAAATCGAATGATTAATTCATATAATGGATATTGGGTTTGACGAGTTTACCTTAACCCTAATCCTATCGAAAATCAAGATAGAAGAACCTAATCACACAGGTAGCTACACCAAGAGGTTCACTTTCATTTTTGATGGGTTGTCTCCATATACTACTAGGTGTCACTGATGGATTTTGGAAGCAATTAGAATGATTTTGATGATCGATCATTCTAATTGTATGATTCAGAAAAGTTCTGATCCATCGAAAGGTATTTCAATGATGTCGATGATGGAGATCATGACATGTCTCATTATCATACGAAACTGAACCTAACTGAGTCACACAAATAAGGATTTGGGTCTAGATGTCATCAATTGAGCTAACCTAGTTTGATTGATTTGGATTAGATCCAATTAGGTTCAAGGTAATCGTGCTAGCACACGATTGAGCCTGACTTTCTCCTTCTGTAATCTTTCTGATTCATCACAATCGAGTCAAATTTGATTTGACTCATTTTTATATCTTACATGAGTTTATTTTCATCTAACTAAAAAAATTTTAGATCATATTAATTATGAAAATTAAATTCATTCCTAGTGCAATTAGACTAGGGTCAATAGTTGACCCAATTGAGAGAATTGAGGATTAAATGATTAAAAAATTTTATAATTTTTTTAGAAATTATTTTATCCTAGTTTTTTGATATGTGATATGGTATGAGTTATATTTTGGGTGTGCAAAATTTCATAATTTTTGGAGGTGCCTAGATTAGGTTTTGATAGAGTTTGATTTGGATCAAACTCTTGAGGGAAGAGTCCTAGACACACATGGACTCTTCCTTATCCTTTCATGTCACCACCTTTCAAATAGATTTTTAGCATCAAAACTAGATGAGATCTAGGGTATTTTGTAGAGATCAAGTCTATAAGTCCCAATGGTCTAATTAATAAAGGTTTTGGTCAAAAAGGGACTCTTTATGGCCCTATGTCTAGTATAAGAACTCTTCTCACGAAATTGCCTCAATGTAATTTATTTTTTCCACATGCAAAGAAGCCTTTCCTCTGATATCCACTCTTCCTCTATCCTCTCTCTCTCTATCTTCTACATGCCTAAAAAGTTAGGCACAAATCTGAGTTGAAGGTCCAAGGTTTTTGGCACAAGATTCAGCATCTACACATCGGTGTTTGTGAGACAAACAGGCTGCACTCAGAAGTTGTTTTGAAGGCTTTTCAAATCAGATTCAAATCTAATTTTTGGTGGAAAGATTCATGAGGAGAATATATTCAGATCTTGTTCTAGTAAATACTGGTAGAGGTTAGGCACATGCATGGCTCCTTCCTGGACCTCATAAATCAATAGGATCATCGCAGGATAATTAGATTACCAAATCATGTACTTGAAATTAAATCTTATTTAATTTTATTTTTAACTTTTAATATCAAATTTATATGATCAGATTTAAGAAGTCTCAGATTTGATTAAAATTTTAAAACAAAAATTTTAAAATATTTCTTCAAATTCAATCAGATCTGAACGATCCTATGCTGAAAAAATAGGTTTTTCCTTCAACTGGTATCAGAGTCAGGTTGCAGTTCTTCAAATCTATTTTAGATCTAATTTTATTTTTATTTTTTATTTGATATTAAAAAATTTTAGATGTCACATCAGATGTGATTAGATCTAAAATTAAAATTAAATCATTTAGATCTAATATGTATGAGATGCATGATTGGACTGAAAATAGAATAGTTCTATGTGTAGTCTAGTATAATCATATTATTAATTTAATTAAATATAATTTTAGATCTATTTAATTTTTATTTTTTTAATATTATAATTATTGTAATAAGATCTAAAAAATAGAAAATAAAGTTTTTAACTTTTTGATTTATTCATATCTGATATGAAAAGATGCATGTTTAGACTAGTTGTGGAATAGTTCTATAAATTATCTAGAATAGTTTTATTTTGATATGATCAAATTTAAATCTATTTTTTTAGATGTTATATATGATATTTTAGATCTAAAAAATATGCATGATTGATTTAGTGATGATACATGAGATGTATGCAAAGCATGTATTAGTTAGATCAATAATTATATATATGATATATGATCTAGATCTAACAAGTTTTGTAGTTTCAATTATATTTTTGATTAAGACGTTCTCCTTGGCCATCCGATCATAAGAATAAAGTAGGGTTTAAAGACCCTCTCCTTCCATTCGATGAGGTGTTCTTATGGCATGTGGATGCTGCATGTTCGTCCTTAATCAAAAATCAGAACTTATTTTCTATAAAATCCTAGATCCTGAAATCCTAGGATTTTGATACATATTTTTTATTTATGAATTCAAACATAATTAAGAATTAAGATTATGAAACTAATTAGGTCTAAAATTAAAAATTTTTAGATTTAAGATATTTTCATAAAATTGGGTTCGAGCTTGGGTAGCTCAGTTAGGTCTAGTGGTTGATCAAACCGACTTAAGAGTTGGTTAGGTGGGATTAAGAGTCCTTAGAATTGATCAGCCCAATAGTTATATGTCTGGGTCAAGGTCGACTCACAGCCACATGTGATTGATCCAATTGAGACCTAATTTGGATTCATGGTTCAAGCCTGGATTGTAGGCTAATCCGATTAGTTCTTGTTCGATAATTTGGTATCTAAGATAAGTTTGGCAGATACGATTGATTGGTTTTTAATTAAGAGCTACTCGACCTGAATGCGTTCTTATTGAGTTAATGACATATCCCTTCTACCGATCTCACTTACCTGGCCATTTGTGTCAATCCAATTCTGATTTAAGGTGGCTAACAATTCGAGCTAACCCATGCCACTAGGCTTGTCATAACCATTATGACTAAGTTTAAGAGATCTAAATTGAATCTCCCTAAGAAAAGATTAAGTCAATTAGTCTTCCATCGCTGTAGATGTGTGGGCTCTTTCTGAGATTGATTGTTCTGGACTGGTTACAGTGGCTCAGTAGCATCAGAAAGATGCAACCATGTCTATTAGGCATTGGATGCTATGGGTTGGAGGATGAGTTGGGCTCAATATTTTAGATATGGTGAGGGACCCAATCAGAAATTCAATTCGTACAAATGATGGGTCTGACTTAACTAAGGAGTGAATCAATATTTCGAACATGATGAGATTCATGAATTAGAGACTAGGATTAGGTGCACCATGATTAGAGAATCATTGGATAAGAATTGTCTACTCATCGATTGACCCATCACCAATAACTATTAGGTAAGATGGTGAGCTAGTTGGTGGGACCACACCATCCACTAGAAATCAATTGATCACGAAGATTTTCTCATCTCTACCCAGAAAGTGTAAGGATCCAAGAAAATAGTGGAAGCCTAATTTATTTAAAAATATAAAATTTTTAAATAAATTGATTAAGTCTAATTATAAAAATCTAACTAGAAACTTTGACTCTCTATAGAAAAATATCTGCATCCAATCTACTAGACTGTATCCTAGACACCCATAGACTGACCAGACCTAACTTCAAGGATTGGCTCCAGAACTTCAAAAGTATTTTGGATTCTAGGAAGTTGACTCATATGTTGGAACATGATCCTTCCACTTTACTAGCCCATCCATCCACTGATCAGAGAGCATCTCTAGAGAAGTGAATGGATGACGATAACAAAGCTGGGTATTACATATTGGGTTGATGTCTGATGAGCTCTAGCGCCAACATGAAGACATTAAGACTAGCCACCAAATGTTGGCTCACCTACAAGAGTTGTTTGGTGAACAAAGTCATGCAGTCAAATATCAAGTCACTAGAAGACTTTTTAAGGCTCAAATGTGTGATGGGCAGTCGATCAAAGATCATTATCTAATGATGATCAAGGACCTAGAAGAGCTTGAGAAGCTCGGTGTCAAGTTGGACAAGGATTTGCATATTGATATAATTCTACAATCCTTGACTGATATGTATGGGCAGTTCATCATGAATTATCATATGCATAAACTACAGAATACTCTGACAAAACTTATGAATATGCTAGTTACTGCTGAGCTTTCTATGAAAGATTCTAAAGGCTCAATACTTATTGTGGAGCAAATTTCTTCCAAAAAAAAATCTTTTGGAAAGAAGAAGAAGTACGTGAAAATGCAGAAGATGGATGGTGGGAAGAAGAAGAAGACAGATCCAAAGAAGAAGGCCGCTGATAAAGAAAAATATTTTCATTGCAACACAGATGGTCATTAGAAGTAGAACTACCCCTTGTACCTGGCCAGCTTGAAGAACATGAAGGAGGTAGGTCTTTCTGGAGGTATGCTTGTTATAGAATCTAACCTTATGATTTCTTCTGCATCCAGTTGGGTGCTTGACTCTAGTTCTAATGCTCACTTATGCACTTCTATGCAGGTTCTTGAGGATAGCAGAAGACTGAGGGATGGTAAGATGATCCTACGCATCGAGAATGGAGCAAGTGTTGTTGCAGTGGCCGTGGAAACCTATCTTTTGCGATTATCATTAGGATTAGATTTAGTTCTTAGAGACTATTTTTATGTACCTATAGCAAGCAGAAATTTGATTTCTATTTCATGTTTAGCATAGAAAGGCTATGTAATTAGTTTTCTTAAAGACCATTATAATATTCTTTATGAAAGAAATAAAATTGCATGTGATTTTCTTATAAATGATCTCTATCAGTTACATATTGATGTTTTTATTTTCAATATCGAGCAAAATGTGAATGCCATAGGATCAAAATGATCTAGGGATAGTCTAAATGATAGGTATCTGTGGCACCTTAGGCTAGGTCATATAATGGAAGATAGGGTTAACAAATTTGAGAAATTCGGGCTATTGAGTTCGTTGACTTCTGAGTCATATCCGATTTATGAATCATGCCTTTATGACAAAATGACCAAGCTTCCTTTTATAGGTTATGGAGAAAGGGCCATTGAACTACTTGCCCTAGTACATACTGATGTGTGTGACCCATTTGATGTACCGGCTAGAGGCAACTATGTCTACTTCGTTATCTTTATCGATGATTTATCTCGGTATGGGTATGTATATTTGATGCGACATAAATCTAAAGCTTTTGAAAAGTTTAAAGAATTCAGACATGAAGTAGAAAAATAAATCAAAAAACTTATTAAGGTTCTTCAATCAGATCGAGGAGGTGAATACCTTAGTCGGGAATTTCTAGACTATCTTAAGCAAAATGGCATAGTCTCTCAATGGACTCCACCTGGAACACCTCAACTCAACGAGATTTTAGAATGAAGAAATTAGACCTTATTAGATATGGTTCGATCTATGATGAGCTTCACGGACCTCCCTGAGTTTCTTTGGGGACATAATCTAATGACGGCTATATATTTACTGAATAGGATTCCCTCTAAAACTGTTCCTACCATACCGTATGAGATATGGCATAGTAAGAAATCAAGTCTAAGTTACTTCAGAATTTGGGGTTGTCCAGCTCATGTTAAAAGACAACAGGCGGATAAGTTAGAGTATAGATCCTTTAGAGCTCGGTTCATAGGATATTCTAAAGAGTCATTAGAATATTATTTCTACATTTCGAAAGACCACAATGTGATTATAAGTCGACATGCCAACTTTCTTGAAAAATAGTTTATTCAAGATGGTGGCATTGGAAGGCAGATTAGGCTTGAGGAGAAAGTCTTCCAAGAGCAATGAGCTAAGGACCCTATGAAATTCAATCAGATTGAGCCAGTCCAATCACTACCTCCTCCATCTCGTAGATCAAAAAGGATTTCTCGTCCTTCTAAAAGATACTTAGGTATTATTTCAGAGGACGTAGAGAAAATATTCCTCATGGAAAATGAAATTCATGGTGATGATCCCAAAACCTATGATGAGGTGATATTAGATATCGACTCCAAAAAATGGTTAGAGGCAATGAAGTCAGAGATTGACTCAATATGCTCGAACCAAGTCTGGACCTTAGTAGATCCACCTGAAGGTATAGTACCTATTGGTTGTAAATGGATCTACAAGAGAAAGATAGGTGCAGATGAAAATATGGAGACATTCAAGGATAGGTTAGTAGTGAAAGGGTATAGTCAGCGTGAAGGCATTGACTATCAGGATACCTTCTCGCCAGTAGCCATGCTAAAATTCATCCGCATATTGCTTGCTGTTACAGCCTATTTTGATTATGAAATATGGCAGATGAACGTGAAAATGGCCTTCTTAAATGGATATCTTGAGGAAGATATCTATATGAAATAGCTGTTGGGTTTCACATCCAGTAATGATGATTACAAGGTCTGCAAGCTGCAAAGATCCATCTATAGACTTAAGCAAGCATCTCAGAGTTGGAATGCTCATTTCAATGATGTGATTAAATTATTTGGATTCATCAAGAATGAGGAGAAACCATGTATATTCAAAAAGATCAGTGGGAGTGTTGTTATCTTCTTCGTACTGTATGTGGATGACATCCTCCTTATTGGAAATGATATTTCCATGTTGACCATAGTTAAAATGTGGTTATCAAAAGAGTTCTCTATGAAAGACCTAGGAGAAGCATTCTTTATTCTAGGAATTAAGGTCTATAGGGATAGACCGAATAGGATGCTGGGTCTCTTATAGAAGATGTACATAGAGGAGGTACTAAAGAGATTTACCATGGAAAACTCTAAGAGGGGATTGGTGCCCTTCAGACATGTCATTCATCTCTCCAAGAAGATGTGTCCCAACACACCTGAGTAGACTGAATGCATGAGCAAGATCCCTTATGCTTCGACAATAGGGAGCCTCATGTATGCCATGCTATGTACACGATCTGATATCGCCCATGCTGTGAGTGTCATGAGCAGATATCAGTCGAATCCAGGTGAAGAGCACTGGACTTCTATGAAATGTATCCTTAAGTACTTGAGAAGGACTAAGGATATGTTCTTGATTTTTAGTAATGGAGAACTCAAGGCCTAGGGTTATACAGACTTAGATTTTATATCTGATATAGATGATCGAAAGTCAACATCTGGTAGTCTGTTTGTGTGTAATGATGGTGCTGTCAGCTGAAAGAGTTTCAAGCTGACTGTGATAGCAGATTCTACCATGGAAGCAAAGTACATTGCTGCATCGAAAGCTGCAAAGGAGGTATTCTGGTATAAGAAGTTCACCATAAAACTCGGAGTGATGCCATTAGATGTCGTTCCTCTGTACTGCGATAATAATGATGCCATAGCCATAGCTAAGGCGCCAGGATCTCACCAAAAATCTAAGCACATCGAGCGGCAATTCCACCTCATCCGCGATTACCTCAAGAAGGGTTACGTCGAGGTTAAGAGAGTTAACTCCATGGACAATGCGATAGATCCACTGACGAAGCCTTTAGGCCAGCAGAAGATCGAAGCCCACCTTAAGAAGATAGGACTTACATTTATAGCCAATTAGCTTCAGGTCAAGTGGGAGTTTGTTAGATATGTGCCCTAGAAGCCAAATTGACTAACACTTGTAATACACTTCTAAGGGCAATTTTATAATTTTGACTATAAATTAATAAAATGATTATTTTCTATCATAGTTTGTATTTAAAGTGTATGTGAAAAATTCTTTGAGTTAATGGTAATGACAATACATATTTTTAAAGAGTTGAAAATTTAATATATGAATTTTCATAATTAACTCATAAACTACTCCCGACTGTAGGATCATCACAAGGATGGTGATTGATCCGAAAGGTTCGTGTATGATCGCTTTCTTTGAGTAGATGAGTCTTGAGTCTATGGTTTGAAAATACTGGAGCGAGAGTATGGGTACTCGTTAGAGAATGAGGGTACTGAGCGTGACCACCTTGAGCATTCATAAAAAAGTTTACCTTCTCGTCGATGATTGGCTCGACGTTACAGTAGTGTGTCTGGTTCCTTGACCTGAGGTGCATCGATAATTTATCTTGAGGGTATTGTAGTTTGACTACACTATAACTCGATCTCCTAGTCATTCAGTTTTTTAAGGTGTATGTTGGCTATAGTACGTTCATTGTAGGAATTGGATTACACCAATAAGGGATCTATCTACCTCAGTGGATGAGGAGTAGTCCTATGATGATCATGAGAATTAAGTCCATAAGTCCATGGCTATGGTAGAGTAAAGATGATAGAAAGGGTTTCTATAAAGGATTTCACATAGGACTCGAATCAAATGATTAATTCATATGACGGATATTGGGTTTGACGAGTTCACCTTAACCCTAATCCTATCACGGCTCAAGATAGAAGAATCCAATCACACAGGTAGCTACACCAAGAGGTTCACTTTTAGTTCTGATGAGTTGTCACCATATATTGCTAGGTGTCACTGATGGATTTTGGGAGCAATTAGAATGATTTTGATGACCGATCATTCTAATTATATGCATCAGAAAAGTTCAGATCCATCAAAAGGTATTTCGATGATGGAGATCATGACCTGTCTTATTATCATATGGAATTGAATCTAATTGGATCACACAAATAAGGGTTTGGGTCTGAATGTTATCAATTGAGCTAACCTAGTTTGATTGATTTGGATTAGATTCAATCAGGTTCAAGGTAATCGTGCTAGCACATGATTGAGCCTGACTTTCTCCTTCTGTAATCTTTTTGATTCATCACAATCAAGTCAAATTTAATTTGACTCATTCCTATATCTTGAATGAATTTATTTTCATCTAACTAGAATAAGTTCAGATCAGATTAATTATAAAAATTAAATTCATTCCTAGTGCAATTAGACTAGGGTCAATAGTTGACCCAATTGAGAGAATTAAGGGTCATATGATCAAAGAATTTTATAAATTTCTTTAGAAAAAATTTTGCTCTAGTTTTTAAATATATGATAGGAAATGAGTTATACTTTGGGTGTACAAAATTTTGTTATTTTTGGATTTGCCTAGATTAGGTTTTGATAGAGTTTGATTTGGATCAAACTCATGAGGGAAGAGTCCTAGACGCACAAGGACTCTTCCTTATCCTTCCATGCCGCCACCTTTTAGATGAATTTTTAGCATCAAAACTAAATGAGATTTGGGGTTTTCATGGAGATCAGGTCCAGGAGTCCCAATGGTCAAATTAATAAGGTTTTTGGTCAAAAAGGGACTCTTTATGGTGCTATGTCTAGTATAAGAACTCTTCTCACAAAATTGCCTTAATGTAATTTATTTTTTCCACACCCAAAGGAGCCTTCTCTCTGATATCCACATCACCTCTATCCTCTCTCTCCCTCTCTTCTACATGCCTAAAAAGTTAGGTACAAATCTAAGTTGAAGGTCCAAGGTTTTTGGCATAAGATTCAGCATCTATGTGATGGTGTTCGTGAGACGAACAGGCTGCCCTCAAAAGTCATTTTGAAGGCTTTTCAAATCAGATCCAGATCTAATTTTTTGAGAAGTGATTCATGAGGAGAAGATTTTCAAATCCTACTTGAGTGGATACCGATAGAGGCCAGTTGCGTGCATGGCTCTTTCCAGAACCTTAGGAATCAATAGGATCATCGCAGGATAATTAGATTACCAAATCAGATACTTGAAATTAAATCTAATTTAATTTTATTTTTAACTTTTAATATCAGATCTCTATGATTAGATCTAAAAAGTCTTAGATTTGATTAGGATTTTAAAATTTTTTTTTGATATATTTCTTCAGATCCAATCAGATCTGAATGATCCTATGCTGGAAAAATAGATTTTTCCTTCACCCATATCTCGATAGGTCATCTATGAAGGTTATGAAGTAGAAGTATCCACCTCTAGCACTTGAGCTCATAGGTCTACATATATTCGAATGTACTAGTCTTAGAAGTTTAGTGGCTCATTCATCTTTTCTAATAAAAGGTTTCTTGGTCATCTTACCAAGAAGACAAGACTCACAAGTTGGAAGTAATTCACAATCACTAACCTCAAGAATTCCTTCTTGAGTTAACCTGTTAATTCTATTCTTATTAATATGACCTAGTCTATAGTGCCAAAGGTATACATCAGACACATCACTAATTCTAGAGCATTTAACAGAGGATTGAACCATGTTAACAGGCATAGGAAGTAAATAAATTCTATTATTCAATTATCCAAAAAAAATTGTAACACCATTCAAAATGACATTATAAATTTTTTTTTTATTGATATTTCAAAACCATTCATGGCCAAAAGGCCTACAGAAATGATATTCAATAAGAAAGTTGGACAAAAATAACATTCATTAAGAATAACTTTATTTGAATTGATTATAAGGTTCATGATTTCTAAAGCTAGAATTGAAACTTGTCTTCCATCTCCAACGTTCAGAAATCTCTCACCTTGATCAAATCTCCTACTGACCTGCAAGCCTTGCATAGAATTACAAATATGATACGAGCTTCCAGTATCTAATACCCAGGCAGTAGAATCAAATAAGAAAAAATTGCAAGGTGTTATCATATAATTACCTTGCCCAGCAATCACTTGCTTCCTCGGCCTGTTCGGGTCCAGGGAGGCAATGTAGAGAGGATAGTTTCTCTTACAGTGTCCCTACTTCTTGTAGAAGAAGCACTCCATCTGCCTCTAGTCGGGCTTGCACTTCTTGGTCTAATCCTATGCAGTTATCCTAGTATTTGGCTGCACCTTCTTATTCTTCTTCTTCTTATTCTTCTTCCGTTTCTTAAAGGGTCGATGATCAGAAGAAGACCCTCCCACTACATTCACCATCTCCTTATGGAGTTGGTGATGCTTCTCAAAGTTCTGCAACAACTCCAATAAGCCATGGTAGTTGACTGTAGGCTTTGTCATTCTGAAATCAGTTAGGAAGAGGAGGAAGGACTTGGGCAAGGAATTAAGAATCGCATCCTTATCGAGCTGCTTGTGTAGGAGAAAGCCCAGCTTGCTAAGGCACTCAATCTTCTCGATCATGTACAATACATGATCGATGACTGAGGCCCCATCCCTGATTTGAGCATAGAAAATAATAGAACTTATTTTATGCCTTTTAACGTCGTCAGGCATGCCAAAAGAGTCGTTCAACATTTGAAGTATCTCCTGTAGCTGGGCATTTTCAAACCTATGGCTGAACTCGTCGTTCCTTGCTGCTAGCATTATACACCGAATAGTGGTGCAGTCATTGAACCACTTCTGATAAGTGTCTTGGACCACTCTCCTAGCATTTAGAGCTGGTTCCTTAGGTGTAGGATCCATTACGACATAAAGGATCTGCTCATGCTCTAGGACGATTTTCAACTTACAATACCAGCTATCATAGTTGAGTCCCATTAATTTATCATTATCTAATAATGACCAAAGCAACAGGATAGTGGCCATTTCTGCATAATAAGAAAAACCAAGTCTAACTAGTATATAAATCAATTATCTTAAAGACTTGGACTTTAGTCTAAAGGTTCTCCCACTATTTTATGCGAATTGGTATCCTCTACCTCTAATTCGAGGAATTACTTTAATTTCTTAGTGAGTACTAGAATCCACATAGACTACACACAAGTCCAATTTTGGTTGGTCAATCCATGTGCACCTATGGATAGGTTCAAAATTATTTTTTTCTCTAAATAATTTCTAGTAATATCTATTTTTCCCCAAAGATCTAATCAATAGGCTTTGGTCTTCACTAAAAAAGTTCAGTTAGGTCCAACCATTAATATGACCACATTTGGTCTTATCTAACCAATAAGTGATGAAGCTCGACTTTGGTCGGTCAACCCAACCACCATCAGAAAAACTTAACCAAATCATCATTTTATGATTGATAATTTCATTAGTCAATAAGCACTAGGCCTTTGGGCCTCCAGTGATTATCAAATTAATGAACCCATTATCACTCAACTTAATGGGAGGCTATGATTTAGTTATCTATATAACTATTTTATTTTTAAGAATCTAATAATTTTAGAGGATTTAGTTAATACATTTAAGAAAAGTGAGCCTATTTCGATCCTCCCACTGACTTCACCAAGTTAGATAAAAAAAGGATCTAATCTAAGCTAGCATTAGGAGCACCTAAATCAATTAGACTAATTTATCTAATTCACATGGGTGAGCTCGAATCACCAAGTGATCTAATCAAAACCTAACTCACCAGAATAGCCAGGTAAGTGAGATCAGTGAAAGGGATATGCCACTAACTCGTCAAAGATCGAATCAGTGTGAGTAGCTCCTAATTAAAAATAACTGATCAAACTGCCAAACTTACCTTAGATACCATTCGATTTATTAGTTTTAATTTGACCAACCTAGTAATTTCGGATTCAATTGCATAGCTATGAATCAAGTCCATTTGGTTCTCGTTAAAGGCATGGACTTGACCAACTACAACTATCATAATTGAGTCTATAGAGTCCTTGACCTAATCTAAATTAACATTTAATTTGATTTGATCAATTACTCTAATTTAGTCCACTCTTTAACTAACCTTAAGTCTAACCCAATTTATGGACCTAATTCAACTAACCCAATAACCCACATTTTCTGATTAATGACTTAGAGTCTTAATTCATAATTCTAGATACTAAATCATTATACTTAATTTTTTAATTAACTTTATGGGCTGTGGGTTAGGATTTGATATTTTAAAAATATTTTTTAAATTTTTGAAAGATTCTTTACAACTTAGTATTATTCACTAATTGAGTCAACTAACTTTAAAATTGAATGGACTCAATTCATAAATAATACTAGTTGTAGGATTTAATTTGAAACTACATAATACTAAATCATGAATCAAACTTTATCTAATTATGCATTCATGATCATAAATTAGATTAAAGCCTAATATAATCAGATCATAAAAATATTAGATCAAATCTAAGATTTTATGATTAACGATTTACATTAGCAACGTACCAGGACAACCTTTTCACTGTAGGGGTTAAACCCTACAACAGGACAACCTGCAGTCCATGCGATCTTGATTTTAATTTTTAGATCTAGATAATTAGATTATTAGATTAATATTTAGATCAAATCTAAATTATCAATCTAAAATATACAAGCATATCATGTTTAACGAACCTCGTTCTAATACCATTTGAAGGAAGCAGTGTAGGATTTGCTGTACTACTTTCAAAAAAATTTTCAAAAATAGCTAAAATATAGTAAAAAATTAATTAATTACTAATCATATTAAAATATTAAGTCTTGTACTATGGATCTAAATATAATATGCATGCATTCATATAGATCTGAAAATAAAACTATGCAGTAAACTCTTTACTATATCTATCAGTTCAGAACATAATACCTTTTTATGGATAGTTGATCACCATAATCTGAATCCATCAGATAATACTCTGGTGTCACACCATAGCCGCACATGTGTCTGGCCTCTATGGTTGGTCCACACGGAGCTCCTAATCTCGATCAGCCCTACTGGAGTGCCAGCACCTCATCGGGGCCTTCAATGGTTGATCATGATCGATCTAATTGATCACCTTCTTTTTGATATCCTAGATATCCTAAAAAATCAAAACATATGCTTTGGAGGATGATGAAGTGGTGTTTCAAATTTGGTGGCGATCCGATGCTCACACGACTCGATCTCTCCATCCGAACCCAGATTCCCAAGTCTTAGGTTTCACTCGACCCAAAAACTCTAATGCACTAAAAACCCTCTCACACCCTCTCTATGTGGAGTTTTTCTATAAAATAAGTTTTTATGGAAATATCACTTTTAAATATATAAACCCTATTTAGATCATATCTAAAAATTGAGTGTCCTTAGATATGAAAATCAGAAGAGAATAGAGGCATGAAGAAAAAATAAAGTGCTATAGGACTCTGCTCACCTTCACTCCATGATTTTTATTGCCCAAAACCAATGACCAATTGCTTTTAAATTTTTACCACAAAAGGATATCCACTTACGCTTCACGCACAAAAATTTTCATAATTTATTGCATGAAAAATCAATGGAAATTCCATGTGGAGTAGATAGGTTATGATTGGTTGAACTAGTTTCAACCAACTTCTAGTATTTGAATTCAAATGCGGTCTTATCCTTTTCCAACACCTCATCCAAGAGGGTGACGAGTAGGACTCTCCTTCTATTCACCCTCAATCAAAAATTGTCAAAAAAATATGTGACAGAAGATAGGTAGGCATGGAGAATAGATAAGGAAGAGATTAGGTTTTTTAAATTTCAAATCAACCAAGTTGAATTCAAAATTCAACTTAGTTTGAACTGATCCAACCCATGGACTAGATCAAAAGTAGAAGAGAGAAAGGGCATACATTCATTTCTGTATGAGAAATCTCACACAAAAATTAGAGGAGGGCGTGGGTCAAGGTGGAAAAGTCAAATATGGTGGGCACTAGGGAGAGTTTGAATTCAAATCTTATTTGACTTGGTCCAAATTGGTTTTGTTGGTGCAAAATCTGGTTGTCACCGAAGAAGTGTTGGAGTCGAAGAAGATGAGGTCACCATCGATGACCTACAAAATAAGTCTCACCTAGAGCCTAGGGTGGTGGCTTCGATAAGATCCTCCAATGATCAAGTCATCTCTTTCGACCAACAGAAATAGAGTGCTCAGTCAAGAAAGTTATAGAATTTTGGGAAGAAGAAGAGAGCCTTGAGAAAATGTATCTGGAGGATCCCTTTCATAGACAGAGCCTATAACAAATTGATAGCGACAGCCATAACCATCTGGTAGTGGACCGCTCAGGCCATGCAAAGTTTGTTATGGAGGATGGTGTCTATTATTGTGACTTACCAGTCAAGAGTGGTATCTGTTATCATAACTTGCCAGTTTGTTGAGATTTAATAGTTGAAGTTTGGATGGGGTAGACGTCGATTCGTCAAGAACTTTAAGTTATATCAATTTCAAAGGAGTTTGGACTTCTCTAAGGCAGTTTGTGTGTGAGTTGATTCATGCTGTGTATGGAGCCAGATTCGAGGGGAGACCTTTCTAGGAGACTACTTGAAGTTCGACCGGGAGGGGTTCGCGAGTCCTATGACTGGAGGAGTCCTTGAAGAAATCTGTCGAAGATGTCTGAATGTGGATCCACTAGGGGGATCCGTAAGTAGGTTTGCTGGAGGAATCTACATATAGATCCATGGGAGGAGAGATCGAAAGGAAAATTTATCCGATGGAAGGATCCGACTGAAGGCAAAGTCCGAAAAGGGTTCGACTATTGGAGAGGTCCGAAAGGGATTCGACTTCTGGAGAGGTTTGCAAGGAGCTTGGCTGCTGGAGAGGTCCTAAGAGGAGGAATTCATGATAGAAGTTCTTCTACGATTACAAATTATATTAGACTAAGCATCAAACTGGACTTCAATGGGAGCAGAATTTATCCCCAACAATAGTCTCCTTACTCTCGAGTTCGAAACTTGAAGGAAGGAAGAAAAAAGGTGACTGTCGAAGTTCGATCTCGGGTTTCTGTGCTTGTCAAGATGAGATATTTTGGTATTTACTGCACTGGCACCAAAGCTTTCTAAGTCGGAAATGAGTTCAAAAAGACAGCCCTTCGAATCTCCCATCAGAACCCTACCCCAGGTACGATGCCATAAAAACTCCATCTATCACCACTCCTCTATCATGATGAGTAGGACACGCGACGCACGTTGATCGACTGAAATTAATCCACAATCATAACTACCTCGGATTACCTCCAGCTATTTAAGGCCTTCTCCTCTCCTTCGGAAGCCATTCTTTCTTGAGTCTTCTCCTTTCTTCGATCCCTGTTTGTCTTCTTCCCAAGGGTCTTAGCCTCCTTCCTCATCTTTCCGAGCTCCGAACACCCTTTCGACTGGTTCTTATTGCATCCATCATCCTTTTTATCTCTCCAGACAGCATAGATCAGTTTCCTATCCCTTCTCTTAGGTTATTCGTGCTTTTTCTTTCTAGCTTCTTACTCCCCCAATTTTTTGGCAGCAACATTTGCCCTACATTTTCCCTTATTTTTTAGGGGTTTTCTCGAGATTTTATTTTGATCCGGATGTCTTCTAAAACCTTCCACTCCATCAGTTCTTCAGACTCACCTGGACCGACCTTCCTTGATCCTGCACCCCAGGCCGAGGTAGATCCTAGGAACATGTCCCACTCGTCCTTCATTCCAGACACCATGCCATCTATTCTTACTTCGGACGATCTTTCTTTGATCTAAATCCGATATGAAATCACCTAGAAATACGATCTTGAACTCCCTAGCTCTGATGATCGAGTCAGCTCTCCTCCGATCGGTCGATTTTGTTTGTACTTAGAAACTTTATGTGCAAGGCTTAGGCTCCCATTGCCTTCTTTTGTAGTCACCCTCTTTTGATTTTTAAACATCTCTTTTGCATCTATCGTACCAAACTTTTTTTGGTTCGTCATTGGTTTCTTTTCTCTCTGTCAACTGGCCGAGGTCCAGCTGACCATTTCGCTCTTTAGAAATTTTTATACCTTCAAGCACCATCCTTTCGTGAAGGACTGGTGGTACCTTTTCTTTCAGTTTGGTAAGAAGGGGTTATTGAAAGGTGCCCCTTCTTTCATTCATAACTAGAAGAAAAAGTACTTTTTTATGCATTATCCGACCCTGCTCTTAGATCTTCCTCCTTAGGGTTATATTAGGGAGTCAGTTCATCGAGCTCCTAGCTTAGATGGTGCCAACTTTGATTCCTCCAATAAACTCAAAGCATACCAAACACCTCTCCTTTCCATCCTTCTGAGAGAACAGACCTTGTTTAACCTAGGTCAAAGTCCCCTTGACCCCGCTGGTATATCTTTTGCTTCTTGAATTCATACGTTTTTCCACATGTGTATTACCACTGACCGCACTTCTTTTTCTATTGTAGAAATAGATACCAAAGCTGTCGAAATGCTTACCAAAGGGCTTTACATCAAGAAAAGAAAAGGGAAGGCATCAAGTGATAGCTCGAAGAGGACGAAGGTCGGTGCTTCCAACTCCATGGTCCCTACCTCCACTGTCGTTATGCCTGAGGTCATTGCCAGGGCCAAAGTTGCCTTAACTATCGAGGTCGGCACTGCTGGCATGGGCTCCATGCCTTCCATGCCCTCAGGTCCTTCTAGTCGAGATCAAGCATCAGAGCCCCCTATCGAGGAAGAGGCAGGGGAAGGAAGAAAAAAGAAGAAGGCTATCGCCAAGACATCTTGCAAGGCTCGCCTTAGCAGGGTGGATGGCGATAGTGTCGAATAAGGAGAGGATCCCTTTGACAACCTACAGATCGTTCAGGATCTAACTGATAGGTTTGCCATGCCAGAGGTGGTCAACCACATGGCCGACCTTGACCCACTGTAGCTCATTTACAGTTCTCTTGGAACCATCCTCAAGGTAACTGCTCCATCACTCAACCTTTCTGCTCTTCTCTTTTCTTCTTCTTCTTCCCTTTTTTTTTAATATCAATCATTTGTTGTAGTCGGATCACCAGATGCTTGCTTACGTCAAGAGGATGCACCGTCAGGAGGTGGAAGCATAAAAGGTCCAGGAGGACCTTCGAGTTAAGATCTGCCATCTTCAAGGGAGTGTCGTCAAGGTCGAGCACCTTACAGAGGAGAAGATGGCAAACATCGGGAGTCTCCAGGGTGCGCTTTGGAAAGAGGAGTTCATCTCAACCAGACTCAAGGCCGCACTAGCCCTAGAGGATGAGAGAAGGAGGGAAGCAGAGAATAAGATCGTCAAACTGGAGGCTCGAATGGCAAAGTTGGTCTCAGAGGCGATGACCCAGGTTATGGAAGAGTTCAAGGCTTCTTTCGAGATGAGCAACTTGAACGTTGAATTTGGCCAAGAGGCATTCATCAAGGGATTTGAGCTCTATGAAGGTAGGGTGGCTCGGAGGTTTTTTGAACTCGACCTCAGCTTTCTGGAGGAGGAGGAAGACGAGGCTGATGTGGGACCATCCATTGCTGCAGCCAATCCTCCCTTCGTCGAGCCTACGTCCGGTCTATCCGAGTCTACCGCAGAAGCACCCAAGCTAGTTTGGGCACCCGAGGCAATCGAGAGTGCTCCGACTCCATCTTTCGTCGCTCCTTCCAAGGTTGAAATTTTCGAATAGTTGTATATTTTGCTTTTTCGATTCTTTTTTACTTTGTACTCAAAATTCCTAATTAAATGAAAGTGGATTTCTGTTTGTTCATACCTTTGAATGTTTTTCATACCTTGAATGTAGTCTCTCATCGATGCTGACCCATTGCCTCAGGGGGTTCCCCTGAAACCCTTAATAAAAAGCCTAAAAAAAGAAGTCCATCAGCTGAAGAAGAAGTTAAAGAAGATAGAGGACGACCTTCAAGCTTCATGGAAGAATGCTTCAGAGGCGATCAAAGAGGTTACTCACCTTCAGAACTTGCACATGAAAGATGCTGCTAGTTTCAGCATTCAGAAGGAGAGCTTTGAGAGGGAGCTAGCCGAACATCGAAAGAGTGCAAGCGATAAATCTTGGGCATTGACGGTGAAGATCGGCTCCCTCGAGACTCAACTTAAGGTAGCGAAGGAGAAAGTTCAACTTCTGGAGAGAAGCTCATCGTGGTCCTCCGATAAGGCATGATTTGAGTGGGACTGGTTGATAAGGTTCTCCGCATTTCAAAAGCAGCTGCACGATGCCGAGCTCACATATGAGACTTATCGACTAGGCTGGAGTGGTAGGATGTCCACATTAGAATAAAAGCTTCGTGCCTCCAATAACGAAGTAGCTTGACTCCAGTGGCAACTCGATGATGGCTTTCGGGCTGGTACGAGCAGGGAGGCTAAGGAGGTCGTCTCCTTGAAGAGGACCATCAGTGAACTCTAAGAGTCAGTCGATGCAAAAAAGGTCGAGGTGTAATGGCTGAAGCTCGAGCTGACTTGTGAGAGTCAAGCTACCAAGGATGCAGAGGCCAAGTCTGAGGTCCTAAGGAAGAGGCTACGACAGTTAGAAGAGAACTACCACCGAGCCGACAGGATGTTTCATGATAATATGATAAGGTGGAGGGAGCTCGAGGACGAGATCGATCATCTTAAGAAATCTTTGGTAATGGCCATCAGCCCGAAGTCTGAGGAGTCCAGCCCTTCTTAGGATTTTGGTAGCCTTTCTCTTTCTCTCTCCTCTTTTTCTTTTTGTTGGTATAATTGGTCTCGTTGACCTATGTTTTGCATGTAACAAACTTACTTTCATAATAAAATGGTACCTTTTCATTATTTTTATTTTGCACGAATTCAGGGCTAGCTCATGGCTTTACTTTCTTCACTTCATTTTTCTTTACATTGTCTTCTCATGAGATGCTTGTTGTGGATGCCGAGCTAGGATCTCCTCTGTGAACCGAGATAGGATCCTTCTTTTCGTATTTGACATAGTCAGGTTGTCGTAGAAAGAACACGTATTAGGATTTTCTACCGACTTCTCCTTTCTCCTTGTCTTTGGTCAATGAGGTCTTGGCTTTTGCTAACGTTAGGATAAGGTTTTCCTTCTGTTCCTAACATTGCTTGTAGGGCATGTTAAGGCCATTAGTAGGGCCTCCTTTTCCATCTCATCTTCATTTAATGAGGCCTTCGACTATGCTCATGTTAGGATAAGATTCTCCTCCTATTCCTAACGGGCTATAGGGGCACATTAGGATCATTGGTAGGACCTCTTTCCTCATCTCATCTTAATTTAACGAGGCCTTTGACTTTGCTCATGCTAGGATGAGGTTCTTCTCTCATTCCTAACAAGTTGTAGGGGCACATTAGGGCCATTGGTAGGGCCTCTTCCCTCATCTCATCTTAATTTAACGAGGCCTTCGACTTTGCTCATGTTAGGATGAGGTTCTCCTCCTATTCCTAACGGTCTGTAGGGGCACATTAGGGCCATTGGTAGGGCCTCTCCCCTCATCTCATCTTAATCTAATGAGGCCTTCGACTTTGCTCACGTTAGGGCGAGGTTCTCCTCCTATCCCTAATGGATTGTAGAGGCACGTTAGGACCGTTGGTAGGGCCTCTCCCCTCATCTCGTCTTAATCTAACGAGGCCTTCGATTTTGCTCATGTCAGGATGAGGTTCTCCTTCTATTCCTAATGGACCACTTTAGGTTGCTTTAGAGAGTTATTTATCATCATGCAATTTTTAAGCTAGGAAGTAATGAAAATAGAAAAGTTTTATTGAAGGAAAGTTACTGGTAGTACATTCTTAGATTTTTTAAATTTCAAGGTCATGGGAGTGTTGCTCCTCTGAGCTCCTTCAAGCGATAAGTTTCGAGCCGGATGACCTCCTCTATTTTATATGGATCTTTCCAATTCAGGGCAAGCTTTCCTTGATTTTGAGGTTGCAAAATGGATGCTCGTCAGAGCACCAAGTTTCCCACCCTGAATGCTTTCCTTTTTACTTTGAAATTATAGTATCTGGCTACTCTTTGTCTATAGGCTACCTTCTAAACTTGGGTTTTTTTTTCTTTTTTTCTCTAGTAGATCGAGGTTGACTCTAAGGTCTTATGAGTTATGCTGCTCATTGAAGGCCACGACCCATGCTGACGAAAGTTTAAGCGTGATTGGGATGACTGCCTCTATTCGAAGGTCAAGACGAACGGTGTTTCTCCAATCGATAGTCTTTGAGTAGTTCGATACGTCCAGAGGATGTGGTAGAGTTTGTCCATCCAAGTCCTCTTTTCTCTTTCAAGCCTTGCCTTGATGTTCTGTAGTAAAATTCTGTTAGTCACCTCTGCTTCAACATTTGCTTGCAGAAGGACCACTGACGTGAAGTGATGGAAGATGTTTAGATCTTCGTAGAACTCAGCGAACCTCATCCCCACGAACTATCGTTCATTATCCATTATGAGAGTTTGAGGTAGATCAAACCGACAGATGATTGACTTCTAGATGAAGTTCTGTACCTTGATCTCAATAATTTTTGCTAATGGTTTGGCCTCGATCCATTTGGTAAAGTAGTCGATCGCAACCAGGAGGAACTTCCATTGTTCGGATGTCATTGGAAAGGAGCCAAGTATTTCCATTTTCCACTGTGTGAATGGTCAAGGTGCGCTTAGTGGAGTAAGCTCGAAGGCTGGCTGTCTTTGTATGTTTGCATTTCTTTGACAGTGGTCACATTTCTTGACATACTCTATAGGATCGTGGTATAAAGTTGGCCAATAGTACCCCTACCAAAGTAGTCTTTATGACAAGGATCTGGCTCCTACATGACTTCCGCAAATTTTCTCATGCACTTTCCATAATGCGAAGTCGACCTCTGAAGGTTGGAGACATCTCAAAAGCGGTAGAGAATAGGATCTTTCATATAGCTTGCCTTCATACAGAACATACCGAAAAGCTTGATTCCTGAGTTTCTGAGCTTCTTTCAAATCATGAGGAAGAACTCCATTCTTGAGGTAGCCAACTAGCGGTTCGATCCAACTCGGCTTGTGCTCAACCCGCATAATGGGCTACAATTTCTTTGAGCTTAGGCACTTTAGAATTTCAAAAAATACTTCTTTGGACAGTTCGGCCAGAGCTAAAGTGGCCAATTTAGAGAGAAGGTTGGCTCTCGCATTTTCTACCCTTGAAATCCATTAAATGCTAAAACTATTGAAGGCCGAAGTCAAGTTCTTTACTTTCTCAAGATATTTCATCATGCTTTCCTCCCAGGCTTCATAGCTGCCACTAACCTATCCGACCACCAGCTAGGAATCACCGAAAACTTGGAGCCAATCTGCTTCTAACTCTTTTACTATTTTCAACCTAGTGATCAGAGCTTCATATTCGATTCCATTATTAATTACAGAAAATTTGAAGCATAGCACATATTCGGCGATGACTCCCTCGAGGTTAACCAGGACTAGTCCCGTGCTTGCTCTAGCAGCGTTGGATGAACCATCCACATATAGGGCCTAAAAACCTTCGAGAAGATCAGCACTCTCTTAGGAGGGGCTCGGTTGCGACCATGGCATGCTAATTTCATTCTGTTCAAGCTCGGCTTCATCTTGAATGATGCATTTCACTATAAAATCAACTAATATCTAAGCTTTGATCGACAATCGAGGTCGGTGTTGATGTCAAATTCTGTAAGCTCGATTGCCCATTTTATAATTTTTTCGGAGGCATCCGTTCGATGAAGAACTGCTTTAATTGGTTGATCCATGAGGACAATTATGATGTACCCCTAAAAATAAGATCAAAGTCTCCTGGAAGCAATTAGAAGAGAGTAAGTCAATTTTTCTAACTTAGAGTATCTGATCTCTGGATCCCTCAAGACTCAGCTTATGTAGTAGACCGACTGCTGCACTTTCGTTTCCTTCTTTACCAGGACTGCTATCAGGGCTGCTGGGAAGACTGTTAGGTACAAGAATAATTTTTCTTCGAACTCAGGCTTTGCCAATAGCGAGGGTGAGTTGAGGTAGTTTTTAAGCTCCTCGAATACCTGTTGGCATTCCGCCATCCAGTAAAAGCTCTTTAGCTGCTTGAGAACTTGAAAGAAGGGCATGCATCATTCGACCAATCTCGAGATGAAGCAATTTAGGAACACCATTTTTTCAGTCAGACGCTGAACTTCTTTAATCATTTTTAAAGCGGTCACCTTCTGAATAGCTGGGATTTTCTCCAAATTCACCTCAATACCGCACCTCGATACCATAAATCCCAAAACCTTTTTTAAGGTCACATCGAAGGCACACTTGATCGGGTTCAACTTCATCTTGTACTTTTTAAGTGCACTGAAGGTCTCTTCGAGGTCAGAGATGTGATTTATTGAAGCTCAACTCTTAACAAGCATGTCTTCCACATACACCTCCATGTTTTAGCCGATCTACTCCATGAAAATTTTGTTGATCAGGCATTGGTATGTTGCCTATGCATTCTTATGTCCAAAAGGCATAACCCTATAACAGTAAAGACCATGGTTAGTAACAAAAGTGATTTTCTCTTCATCCTCTGACTCCATCCAGATTTGGTTATTACCAAAAAAGGCATCCATGAAGGTGAGAAGCTCGTGGCCCGAGGTTGCATCCTTTAGTTGATCAATCTTAGGCAGGGCATAGCTATCTTTTGGGTATGCTTTATTCAACTTTTTGAAGTCTATACACATCCTCCACTCGCTGTTCGACTTTTTGACGAGCACCACGTTTGAGACTCAGCTTGGGTAGTTAACTTTTTGAATGAATTCGATCTTGCGGAGCTTGTCAACTTCTTCTATAATTGCTTTCTGCCTCTCTAGAGCATGGCTACGCATCTTCTTTTTTACTAGCTGACACTTGGAATCAGCAGCCAATCGATGTTCCATGACCTTGACATCAATCTTTGGCATATCCATTGGGACCCAGGCGAAGACGTCCACATTTCTCTGAAGGAAGGTAATGAGTTGCTCTCGGACCTCATCCCCTAAGTTGGAGCCGATCTGCACAATGTGCTCCACATTTCCATCGTTTAATGGGATGGAAATGAGGTCATCCACAAGCTCTCCTCGCTTCTTCATAAGGTCATCGCGGACATCCAGTCCATCAATAGGGCAAAGGTTGGGCTGGGTACTTTTCTGTAGGGCCATGGAGTGATAGTGCATCATAAAGGTCTAGTCTCCTCTGATCTCTCCAATCTCATAGCTTGTTAAAAACTTCACCTTCAAATAATATGTTGACACTACTACCCGAAGTGCGTGTAGACCAAGTCGGCCGAGGATTGCGTTATAAGTCGATGGGTTTTCACTATCAGAAAGTCTACTTGTGCCCTGGACTGCCTTAGATATTGTTCTACAATCACAACCAAAGTGATTATGCCCTCAATCGGTACCACATCATCGATAATGCCCACTAACAGGGAGTTTATCGATCCCAACTAACCATCAGATATAGATATATTGGAGAAAGCATCATAAAACAAGATATTTATCGAACTTCTATTATCAACAAGGATGCGGCGTACATCATAGTCTGTGATATTTAAAGCAATTATAACCACATCGTTATGTAAAAATTGAACTCCCTAGGCATCCTCATTGGTGAAAGTGATGAGCTCCTCAGTTCTCTACTGCTTCTCGAGCCTTACTGGTTCGCTAGACTTCCCTCACCGAGGTCCCCCAAAGATGGTGTTGGTGATACCGAGGGATGGTTGATCTGCCTATCGCTCCTTCTCCCTCAGTAGCTCAGGTGCGGCAATGCCCTTGATCGATTCTCTCTTCCTTCGGGCCGATGCCATAGGAATCGGTCGAGTCTACCTCGCCTGATGAGCTCCTTGATCTCATGTTGGAGTTGGATACATTCTTCTATATCGTGACCATGGTCATAATGATAGAGATAGTACTTATTGGGATTGTGCTTGCTGGGGTGAGAGCGCATCCTCTTCGATCTAGGTAGTTGCTCCTTGATCTCCATCAATACTTGCATTTTCGGAGCATTAAGGGGGGCATAGTTATGGAACCTTCAAAGGGGGGAATCCCGCCATGCCCTTCTATCAGGGCTTCCCTACTTTCGAGCCCAGGGAGGGGTTCGAGCTTGCTTGCACTCAGGGAGAGTTTGGGAGCATGGTCAAACCTCGTTCAGCTTCTCTTTAGATGTGGGCCTGTTTGGCTCGCCCAATCACCATTCTTCTATGGCTTCATTATCCTTGGCCTTGAAGGCCACTTCTGCTTGGGCATAGCCTTCAACCTGAGTTAATATATCAACAAAATTCCTGAGGTACTTCTTCTCCATGGAGAATAATAGGTTGTTCTTCTGAAGGTCACCTTTTAGCATGTCCATAGCGATAGATTGGTCTAGATTTTAGACTTCTAAGGTAGCTGCATTGAAGTGATTGACATAAGCTCGGATGGATTCTCCCTCTTGCTGCTTGATGTTCATGAAGAAGTCGGAACCTCGACGACGGCGTCGGCTGTAGATGAAATAAGCCACGAATTGGTGGCTCATTTGATCAAATGAAAAGATGGTATCTGGCTTAAGGGTTGAATACCAATTTTTGGTTGCTTCCTTCAAAGTGGATGGAAAGGCTCGACAAAGGATGGCATCTGATGCACCATGGAGCAGCACATCATTTAGAAGGCTTCTAAGTGATCGATCGGATCGGTAGTCCCATCGTAGCTCTCGAATTGAGGGAGCTTAAAGTTCGGTGGGATAGGTTCCTACATGATGCGATGAGAAAAAGAAGGGTTAATACAGATATCATTACCATAGGAGGGGGGAGCATGGTGGAGTTTCTTGATCTGTCGGTTCATCTCTTACAATTTTTGGTCCAGGAGATTCTCTCGATCGTGGTTCTCCAAAGTCTTCTGACTAAACGGGGGCAAAGTCCCCCCAAGAGTAGAGTCATGATCAGAGTAGGGGCTCTCGATTCTCCACTTTCCTTTTTCAAAGGTCACCGACTGGCTAGCCCGAGTCAACCATCCCCAGATCGGATCATGGGGCTCTGAAGAAGCCTGCTCTGGTCGAATTGGCGCTAGAGGCTACTACTGCCACATGGCCTGTGCTACTTTCATGAGGCCACGAATCTGCCAGACTAATAGGTTGAACTGCTCCGCATCTACCATTGGTGTAGGTGGAGCTTGAGTTACTGAGGATGAAATAGGGGTGGGCAGATCTGGATGCGATCTGACCGCGGAGGCCATAGATCACTTGGTTGAAGCTTTCCTGGGAGGCATCTTTTCTAGAAAGGAGGACTCTGGAGGAGAAGAAGTAGAGATCTCTGCTGAGCACTCCTTTAAGAATAATGAAACCTCAGAAGGCAGAGAGGTTCTCCTTCTAGTGCCAATCCTGTTGGTGCAAAATCTGATTGTCATCGGAGAAGTGCTGGAGTTAGAGAAGATGAAGTCATCATCGGTGACCTACAAAATAAGTCTCACCAAGAGCTTAGGGTGGTGGCTCCGACAAGACCCTCTAACAATCAAGTCAGCTCTTTCGGCCAATAGAAATAGAGTGCTCAGTCAAGAAAGTTGTAGAGTTTTGAAAAGAAGAAGAGAGCCCTAAGAAAACATATCTGGAGGGTTCCTTTTATAGATGGAGCCTGTAACAAACTGATAGCGGTAGCTATAATCATCTGGTAATGGGCCGCTCAGGCCATGCAAAGTTTGTTATGGAGGATGGTGTCTGTTGTCGCGACTTGCTAGTCAAGAGTGGTGTCCATTATCATGACTTGCCAGTCTGTTAAGATTTAATAGTTGAAGTTCAAATGGGGTAGACGTCGGTTGGTGAAGAACTTTGAGTTATATCAATTCTAGAGGAGTTCGAACTTCTCTAAGGCAATTGGTGTGTGAGTTGATTCATGCTGTGTATGGAGCCAGATTCGAGGGGAGATCTTTCTGGGCGACTGTCGAAAGTTCGGTCGGGAGGGGCTCGGGAGTCCTACAACTGGAGGAGTCCTTGAAGGAAATCTATCGAAGATGTCCGAACATGGATCTGCTAGGGGAATCTAGAAGTAGGTCTGCTGGAGGAATCTACATGTAGATCCATGAGAGGAAGACCTAAAGAAAAATTTATCCAATGGGGGGATCCGACTGAAGGCGAAGTCTGAAATGGGTTCGACTGCTAGAGAGGTCCGAAAGGCGCTCGACTGCTGGAGAGGTCTGGAAGGAGCTCGATTACTAAAGAGGTTCGGAAGGAGCTCGATTGCTAGAGAGGTCCCAAGAGGAAGAATTTGCGATAGAAGCTCTTCTGCGATTATCAGTTACATTAGGCTAAGCATCAGACTGGACTTCGGTGGGAGCGAAGTTTATCCCCAATAGGTTTAAACCAAACCCATTAATTTAAATCAATTAGACTAGGTTAAATCCAACCAAATTATGCTTAACCCAAACTAATAAAATTCTAATTAAATTAGAAATTAATTAGATCCAGGTCTTGATCAAATTAGGATCGAATCTTCCTTAGCGATTAGATCATCTCGTGACCTAATCGGATCAAATTCAATCAAATCTAATTCGATCGAACTTGATCAAATCCCCATCGCTCAATCAAATTGAGCTAATCAATAATTAAATTGCTAATTAATCCTTCAATAAATATAGAGTCTCAATCAAATGGGTGTTTGGGCAACAGAGTCCCATCAACATGAAACTCCTAAAGAGTCCCAAACCAGTGAGACTCTTGAACCCAATATCCCAAACGAATTGAACTTGCGATCATAGAGTCCTAGACCAGTGGGACTTTTGATCAAAGAGTCTCGAATGAGTTGGACTCAGAGTCCCAATCTACTAGGACTCTTGGTCATAGAGTTTCAGTCTAGTGGGACTCTTGACCATAAAGTCCTAGATTATCGAGACCTCGATCAGAGAGTCCCAGACATGAAAGACTTAGAGTCCAAGTTCAGTGGAACTCTTGGTCATAGAGTTCCAGTCCAGTGAAACTCTTGACCATCGAGTCTTAGATCATCGAGACTCAATATCAACCATCAGATCAAGTAGAAACTCCTATTGTGTGTGACCCCATAGGCTCAAATCCTAGGTCGATAGCATAGAAAGTAATTTTCTGTACAAATCGATATGACCATCTAGCAATGGTACCCGATGTTTGGATAGGTCAAATAATTGTAATGCAACATCGATGAACCTGTGGCATATGGTTACCATATAATTCATCCCCTTGATCTTGATGCTCAAAGAACGATTTAGGATTTACTGTCAATCCTAAAATTCATCCATAGTGTATTTTAAAATTTATAATCCATCATATGGACTATCCCGACAGAGGATTTGCTAAATTGAAATATAGCGATGCACTTACTCAAACACTTGGAGGGGTCAATCCCATCTTGACTCACACACCGACAAGCCAAGTACTTGACTACACCCAGTAGCCTTCCATCACTGAATTAGAAATTTAGATAGTCTGGTACCTAAGTACAGTGAGTTGCTTGTAAGTCACCGTGGTGGTCTCAGATCTAAGGGACACTTATATCTATATCCTTCGGGGCTAATCTTGATAGAAGAAAAGCTCTAGAGTTGGTCACGTTTAGTGCAGATGTACCCATACATCTTACTTGCATGCCATATCAGTATCTCAACACTTCTTGGTTATGAAAACAACCAACCTATATGGCACACAATGATCTATACTCGATAAATATTATCATCCTAAGTAACAACGTATCTTTTGATCGTGAACAATTTAAGGACTAAATGACAAATCCTTCTCTATCAAATCTAGATAGTCCTAAGGACTTCATCACAATACAAGAGTTCATTAGAAGACAATAGAATTTATGATGAAAAATGCTAAAATAACTTGTATTATTTAATAATTTATATACAAGTATAATAAGTAGCATAATCGTCAACAGGCTAACGATTGACTTTGAGACATATTTCCAACAATCAATATTCTAGATATGGTGATGGACCCATCAGGAATCCAATTCATGCAAATAGTGGGTCCGACTTAACTAAGGAGTGGATCAATATTTCGGACATGATGAGATTCATGAATTAGAGATCAGGTTTGGGTGCTCCATAATTAAAGAATTATTGGACAAGAGTTATTCACTCATCGATTGATCCATCACCAATAATCGTTAGGTGAGTTGATGAGCCAGTCGGTGGGACCACACCATCCATCAGAAATCAATAATCATGGAGATTTTTACATCTCTATCCATGGAGTGTAGGGATTCAAGAAAATAGTGAGAGCCTAATTTATTTAAAAATAAAATTTTTAAATAAATTAATTAAGTCTAATTACAAAATCAAACTAGAAACTTTGACTTTCTATAGGAAGATATCTGCATCCAACCCACTAGCCCACATCCTGGACACCCATAGATTGATCAGACCCAATTATGAGAATTGGCTTCAAAACTTCAAAATTATTTTGGGTTTGGAGAAGTTGACTTATGTGTTAGAACAAGATCCTCCCACCTTACCAGCCCATCCATCCATTAATTAGAGAGCATCTCTTGAGAAGTGGATGGATAAAGATAACAAAATTAGGTATTATATGTTGGGCTCGATGTCTGATGAGCTTCAACACCAACATGAAGACATTAAGACTAGCCGCCAAATGTTGGCTCACCTACAAGAGTTATTTAGTAAATAGAGTCGTGTAGCCAAATATCAAGTCACTAAGATGCTATTTAAGGCTCAGATGCATGATGGACAGTCAGTCCAAGATCATTGTCTGATGATGATCGAAGACTTAGTAGAGCTTGAGAAGTTCAGTGTGAAGTTAGATCAAGATCTGTAGATTGATATAATTCTATAGTCCTTGACTGATACGTATGGACAGTTCATCATGAACTACCATATGCATAAACTTCAAAATACCTTGGCTGAACTTATGAACATGCTGGTTACTGCTAAGCTTTTTATGAAAGATTCTAAAGGCTCAGTACTTGCTATGAAGCAGACTTCCTCCAAGAAAAATATTTTTAGAAAGAAGAACAAGTCCATGAAGAAGCAGAAGATGGATGGTGGGAAGAAGAAGAAGGCAGAGCCAAAAAAGAAGGTCGTTGATAAAAAAAAAATTTCCATTACAACACTAACAGCCATTACAAGCGAAACTGCCCTCTTTGCTTGGCCAGCCTGAAGAACAAGGAGGTAGGTCCTTCTAGAGGTATGCTCGTTATAGAATCTAATCTTACGATTTCTTCTGCATTCAGTTGGATGCTTGACTCCGATTCTAGTGCTCACTTGTGCACTTCTATGCAGGATCTTGAGGATAGCAGGAGGCTGAGGGATGGTGAGATGATCCTAGTCATCGAGAATGGTGCAAGAATTGCTACTATGGTCGTGAAAATCTATCCTCTGTGATTACCATCCGGATTAGACTTAGTACTTAGGGACTATTTTTAAGTGCCTGTAGCAAGCAGGAATTTGATTTCTATTTCATGTTTAGCACAAGAAGGCTATGTAATTAGTTTTCTTAAGGACCATTGTAATATTCTTTATGAAAGAAATAAAATTGTAAGTGGTTTTCTTATAAATGGTCTCTATCAGTAACATATTGATGTTTCTATTTTAAATATTGAGCAAAATATGAATACCATAGGTTCAAAATGACCTAAGAATAGTTTAAACAATAGGTATCTTTGGCACCTTAGGCTAGGTCATATAGCTGAAAATAGGTTTGACAAATTAGAGAAATTTGGGCTATTGAGTCTGTTGACTTTTGAGTCATATCCGATTTATGAATCATGCCTTCATGGCAAAATGACCAAGCTCCCTTTTGTGGGACATGGAGAAAAGGCCACAGACCTGCTTGTCCTAGTACATACTGATGTATGCGGCCCATTTGATATGCCAGTCAGAGGTAATTACATCTACTTCATCATCTTTATCGATGATTTATTTCGATACGGATATGTGTAATTGATGTGATATAAGTCTGAAGCTTTTGAAAAGTTCAAGAAATTTAGACTTGAAGTAAAAAAAAAATAGAAAAACCTATTAAGATTCTTCGATCAGATCAAGAAGGTTAATACCTTAGTTGATAATTCCTTAACTATTTAAGAACAATGGCATAGTCTCTCAATGGACTCCACCTAGAATGTCTCAACTCAATGGAATTTCAGAATGGAGAAATTGAATCCTATTAGATATGGTCCGATCCATGATTAGTTTCATGGACCTTCCGAAGTTTTTTTGGAGATATAGTCTGATGACTGCTATATATTTATTGAATAGAATTCCATCTAAAACTATTCCTACCATACCGTATGAGATATGGCATGGTAAGAAATCAAGTCTGAGTCATCTCAGAATTTAGAGTTGTCTGGCCCATATCAAGAGATAATAGATGGATAAATTAGTGTCTAGATTCTTTAGAGCTTGATTTATTGGATATCCTAAAGAGTCATTAGGATATTATTTCTATCTTTCGGAAGATCACAATGTGATTATAAGTTGACATGCCATTTTTTTAAAAAAATAGTTTATTCAAGATGGTGGTATCAGAAGATAGATTAGGCTCGAGGAAAAAGTCTCCTAAGAGCTACGAGCCAAGGAATCTATGGAACCCAATCAGATTGAGCCAACCCAGACACTACCTCCTCCACCTCGTAGATCAAGTAGAATTTTTCATTCTTCTAAAAGGTACTTAGGTACTTATCAGAAGATGTAGAGAAAATATTTCTTATAGAAAATGGGATTCATGGTGATGATCCCAAAACTTATGACTAGACAATATCAGATATTGACTCTGAGAAATGGTTAGAGGCAATGAGATCAGAGATTGACTTAATGCGTTCAAACCAAGTCTAGACCTTGGTAGATCCACCTGAAGGTATTGTTTCTATTAGGTGTAAATAAATTTTCAAGAGAAAGATAGGTGCCAATGGGAATGTAGAGACATTCAAAGCAAGGCTCGTAGCGAAAGGATATAGTCAGCGTGAAGGCACTGACTATCAGGATACTTTCTCACTAGTAGCCATTCTCAAATCCATCCGCACATTACTTGCTGTTGTAGCCTATTTTGATTATGAAATATGACAGATGGATGTGAAAATGGCATTCTTAAATGGATATCTTGAGGAAGATATCTATATGGAACAACCACTAGATTTTACATCCAGTGATGATGATCATAAGGTATACAAGCAACAAAGATCCATATATGGACTTAAGCAAGCATCTCGAAGCTAGAATGCTCATTTCAATGATGTAATCAAATCATTTGGATTCATCAAGAATAAGGAAGAACCATGTGTGTCCAAAAAGATCAATGGGAGCACTGTTGTCTTCCTCGTACTGTACGTGGATGACATCCTCCTTATTGGGAATGATATTTCCATGTTGACTACAGTCAAAATATGATTGTTTAAAAAATTCACCATAAAAGACCTAAGAGAGGCATCCTTTATTCTAGAAATTAAGATATATGGAGATAAACCAAATAGGATACTGGGTCTCTCATAGAAGATGTACATAGAGAAAGTGCTAAAGAGGTTTAGCATGGAAAACTCTAAGAGGAAATTGGTGTCCTTCAGACATGGCATTCATCTCTCCAAGAAGATGTATCCCAACACACCTGAGGAAGATTGAATGCATGAGCAAGATCCCTTATGCTTCAGCAATAGGAAGCCTCATGTACACCATACTATGTACGCGACCTGATATTGCCCATGTTGTAAGTGTCATGAGCAGGTATTAGTCGAATTCAGGTGAAGAGCACTAGACTTCTGTGAAATGTATCCTTAAGTACTTGAGAAGGACTAAGGATACGTTTCTAGTTTTTGATAATAGAGAACTCCAGGTCTAGGGATATACAGACTCAGATTTTATATCCGACATAGATGATCGAAAGTCAACATCTAAAAGTCTGTTTGTGTGCAATGATGGTGCTGTCAGCTGGAAGAGTTCCAAGCAGACGGTGATAGCAGATTCCACCATGGAGGTAGAGTACATCACTACGTCGGAAGCTGCAAAGGAGGCATTCTAGTACAAGAAATTTATCACAGAGCTCGGAGTGATGCCATCAGATGTCTTCCCTCTATTATATGATAATAATAATGCCATAGCCCTTGCTAAGGAGTCGAGGTCTCATTAGAAATCCAAGCACATCAAGTGGCGATACCACCTCATCCATGATTACCTTGAGAAGGGATACGTCGATGTCAAGAGAGTCAACACTGCAAATAATGCGGCTGATCCATTGATAAAGCCATTAAGCCAGCAGAAGATCGAAGCCCACTTTGAGAAGATGGGAATTAGATTTATAGCCAATTAGCTTTAGGTCAAGTGAGAGTTTGTTAGATGTGTGCCTTAGAAGTCAGATTGGCTAAACAGTTATGATACACTTCTAAGGATAATTTATAATTTTGACTATAAATTAATAAAAAGATTATTTTCTATCACTGTATATATTTAATGTGTCTGTGATACATTCTTTGAGTTAATGGTAATGATAATTCATATTTTCAATAATTAAAAGTTTGAGACATGAATTTTTATAATTAACTCATAAACAGCTCCTAACCATAGGATCATCATGAGGATGGTGATCGATCCGGAAGGTTGGTGTATGATCTTTTTTTTAGGATAGATGTATCTTGAGTCTACGGTGTGGAGACACCAAAGCGAGAGTATAAGTACTCATTAGAGAACAACGGCACTAAGCATGATCATCTCGAGTAGTCATAAGGAAGTCTACCTTCTCATCAATGATTGGCTCGATACTGCAGTGGTGTGTCTGGTTCTTTGATCTAAGGTACATCAGTAGTTCATCTTGAGGGTGTTATAGTTTGACTACATAAAAACTTAATCTCCTAGCCATTTGGAATCTTGAAGTGTATGTTGGGTATAGCATGTTTATTATTGGAATTGGATTGTACTAATAGGGGATCTATCTACCTTGGTAGATGAGGAGCTATCCTATGATGATCATGAGATTGAGTCCTTAAGCCCATAGCCACGGCAGAGTGAAGATGATAGAAAGAGTTTCTACTAGGTTTTCATATTGAACTCAAATCGAATGATTAATTCATATGATGGATATTGGGTTTGATGAGTTCACCTTAACCCTAATCCTATCGAGGCTCAAGATAGAAGAACCCGATCACACAGGTAACTGCATCGAGAGGTTTTCTTTTAGTTTTGATGGATTACCACCATATACTTCTAGGTGTCACTGATAGATTTTAAGAGCAATTAGAATGATTTTGATGATCGTTCATTCTAATTGTATGAATCAGAAAAGTTCTGATCCATCAAAAGGTGTTTTGATGATGTCGATGATGGAGATCGTGACATGTCTCATTACCATACAAAATTGAACCTAACTAGATCATACAAATAAGGATTTGGATCTAGATGTCATCAATTAAGTGAACCCAGTTCGATTGATTTGGATTAAATCCAATCAGGTTCAAGGTAATCGTGCTAGCACACGAATGAGCCCGACTTTCTCCTTCTATAATCTTTCTGATTCATCGCAATTGAGTTAAATTTGATTTGACTCATCCTTGTATCTTGAATGAGTTTATTTTCATCTGACTAGAACCTATCCTAGTCAAATTAATTCTAGAAATTAAATCCATACATAGTGCAAATGGACTAAGGTCAAAAGTTGACCTATTTGAGAGAATTGAGGGTCACCTGATCAGATATTTCTATAAAATTTTTTAAAAATTTTTTTAACCTAATTTTTGGATACATGATAGTGCTTGAGTCATTCTATGGGTGTACCAAATTATGTGATTTATGGTCAAATTTTTACTAGATTTTGATAGAATTTGATTTGGATCAAACTCTTAAGGGAAGAGTCCTAGGTTCAATGGAATCTTCCTTATCTACTCATGTTGCCCACTTTTTGAATCAATTTTGGTGACAAAACTAGATGGGATCTGGTGGTTTTTCATGGAGAATAATCTTGAGAGTCCCTTTGATCAAATAATAAGTGATTTGATCGAAGAAGAACTCTAGATGGCGTTGGATTTGAGAAACCTTTCTCACGCCATTATGAAGTATCGCATAAAATATATTTTCCACACCCAAAGGAGCAAGCTCTCTGATATCGCACACCCCCTCTATCCTCTTTCTCCCTCTCTTCTATAAGCTTAAAAAGTTAGGTACAAATCTAAGTTAAAGGTCCAGGGTTTTTGGCACAAGATTCAGGATTTACAAGATGGTGTTCGTTAGACGGACAAGCAGCATTCTCAAATTATTTTGAAGGTTCTTTAGATTAGATTCAAATTTGATGTTTGAAGAAAATATTCATGAGGAGAAGATGTCTAGATCCTACCTAAGTGGACACTGGTAGAGGCTAGGCACGTGCGTGGCTCCTTCCAATACCTCAAGATAGTTCAAGATCATCGTAGGGTAATTAGATTACCCAAAGCAAAGGTATGAAATTAAATTAGATTTAATTTTATTTTTAATTTTTAATATTAGATTATTAGGATCAAATTTGAGATATCTCAGATCTAACTAGGATCATAGAAAAAAAAATTTAAAATATTTCTTTAGATCCAATCAGATCTGAACGATCCTATGCAAGAAAATAGGGTTTTTTCTTCATATCTAGTATTAGGGCTAGGTGGTTTGACATAGACATTTTTTGCAGAGAGTCAAAGTTTCTAGTTAGACTTATAATTTGACTCAATTAATTTATTTAGGAGTTTTATTTTCAAATAAATTAGGCTTTCATTATTTTCTTGGATCCCTATACTTTCTTAGCAGAGATGCAAAAATCTCTGCAATCATTGATTTCTAGTGGATGGTACGGTCCCACCGACTAGCTCACCAGCTCTCCTAATAGTTATTAGTGATGGGTCAATCGATGAGTGGACAACTCTTGTCCAATATTTTTCTAAATATGGTGCACCCAAATCTGATCTCTAATTCATGAAACTCACCATGCCTGGAATATTGCTCCACTTCTTAGTTAAGTCAAACCCACCATTTGCATAAATTGGATTCCTAATTGGGTCCCTCACCATGTCCAGAATATTGAGCCCAACCTATCCTCCAACCTATAGCATCTAATGTCTAATAAACATGATTACATCTTTCTGGTGTAACTGAACCACTGTAACTAGTCGAGAACAATCAATCCAAAGAAGGGTCCGCACATCTACAATGATGAAAGACCTAGGACTTAATATTTTCTTAGAAAGATTTGATTTGGTCTTTTAGACTCAACTAGTCATAATATTTATGACTAACCTAGCGACATGGGTTAGCTCGAATCGTTAGCCACCTTAAACCAGGACTGAGTTGACCCAATCAGCCAGGTAAGTGAGATCAATGGAAGGAATATGCCATTAACTCACCATGAACGCATTCAGATCGAGTAGTTTTCAATTAAAGACCACTGATCATATCTATCATGCTTACCTTAGACATCGACTTGTCTGATCAGAATTGATCCGGTTAGTCTACAATCTAAGCTCAAACTTTGGAGCCAAATTAGGTCTTAACTTGATCGACCATATTTGATTGTGAGTCGATTTTGACTCAAACTTAATCCTATTGACTGGTCAAATCTAAGCACTCTTGATCCCACCTAACCAACTCTTGATTTGGTTTGATCAACCACAAGACCTAATTAAGCTACCCACATCCGAATCCATGTTTAATGAAGGTATCTTAGATCTAAAAATTCATAATTTTTAGATCTAATTAATTTCATAAACTTATATCTTATGAATTTTTAGATCTAATTAATTTCATAAACTTATATCTTACTTAAGCCCAAGGCTTCAATGACAAAACATGTATAAAAAATTCTAAGATTTCGAGATCTAGGATTTTGCAGAAAGAAAATTTTTTTATTTTTAATTAAGGATAAATGCACAACACCCCTATACGCCATAAGAGCATCCCATCGAATAAAAAGAGAGAGCCTTTAAATCCTTCTTACTCTTATGACTGAATGGCCAAGGAAAATACCTTAATAAAAAATATAAACTATACTACAAAACTATTAGATCTAAAGCATATAACTATTACATAATTTAAGATATAATCTATACATGTTTTACATACATCTCATGTATCAAAATTAATATTTAAATTTATGTTTCAGATCTGATTATATTTAATATAATATCTAAAAATAAAATTTTAAATGATCTCATCATAAAAATTTTTAATCTAGACTACTCATGACATAGATTTATGGAACTAGTCAAGACATGCATTGCATATGTCATACATATGAAATTTTTAAATGCATCTCATGCTTTCAGATATAATTATGTCACATATAATATCTAAAATTTAATTAATCTAATCATATAACCTTTAGAAAAATTAAATAAATATTTCATAAATTTTTTGATCTAGACAATGATATTAAACTATAGATCTAGTCTAGATGTGCACTGCCTATATCATATATATCAAAATTTTAAATTAGATCTTATGTTTTAGATCTGATTACATCTAATGCAATATCTAAAACTTAAATGATTAAATCATAAAAAATTAAATCAGATCTAATCTAAAATATGTTTGAATGACTACCATGATATAGAACTACAGTAGAACATGCATTGCATATATCAAATATATAATTTTAAAACATGTAATTTTTGATTTTAGATCTAATCACATCTCATACAATATCTGAAAATCAAAAATTAGATCATAAAAAAAAATTAGAACAAATCTAATGATAGATCTGGAATATGTAACCTAGCTCTGATACCAGTTGAAGAAAAAATTGAATTTTTCTATTGAAGGATGCATTTGATCGGATCAGATTTGCAGTAAAATAATTTTAAATTTTTTTTATAATCTAATTAGACCTGAGAGTTTTCAAATCTAATTAGATTGATCTAAAATTTACAAATAAAATAGTGATATCTAATATCACCTGATCGAGTAAACTGTTTATCCGTTGTGATGACCTAATGACAGATCCAAGGTTCTGATTGAGCCGTGCATGTACCTAGTCTCTACTGGTATTTATTTAGATCAGATCTAGAAGTCTTCTCCTTCTGGATCTGATCTCCAAAGATCAGATTTGGTGTCTTCCCATAGAGCCTTCAAATCAAATTTTAAAGGTTGTGCATTCATCTCACGAACACCATTATCTCTCACTGATCTTCGGATCAACGAAACTTGATGTTTGCTCGCAGGTTTTGCCCAACTCTTGGGTGTGGAGAAGAGGAAGAGGATCAAATGAGGGAGGCTTGGAGATGGAGATTTTGGTAGGGCTTTGCCGTAGAGAAATTTCTATACACAACAATTTGTGTAGGGCCCTTTAAATAGATCAAACCAAGAGTCCCTTTGCATGTAACTTTAAATAGGTCAAAGCCAATAAGCAGAAAGACTCTTCAATGATCTCCATGCCCCACACCACATTCTTCTAAATTTTTGTTGCATAAAAATCCCAAAAAATGGCATCAAAATTTGGATAAGCATGATGGCTTGGCGCACAACTCTTATCTCCCAGGAGTTTGAACTATTTAAACTTTTGACCCATTCAAACTTTGTTTGAATGGGACGCCTCTAAATTTATCCATAAGGGCGCATGCCATAAGGGGCCTGGCCCTCTCTCCCTCACGTAAATCCCAAGGGTGTGCATGCCCCAAGAATGTCTTCAGGGGGTGCATGCCCCTCTCCCTTTCTTTCCTGCAAATTGGGTCAACATTTGACCCTTAGCCTATTCCCATCATATGAAATTTAGGATAAAATCTTTTCAAGTCCCGTCCAATAGATTTTAGGCAAGTTCTTATCAAGTTAGAATAAGCCTTGATCATGCTAGGACTAGGTTCAATTCATCTAGAATTTTTGAGAAAGGCTTGTCCAAATTTCATCTCATAAGTTTAGGACAAGCCCTAATCTGGCAAAGACAATCCTTATTTTATTTCCATATTATGAAATTTAGGATAAGCCTTGATCAAGCCAGGATGAGGTCTAGTCAGATCAAGATAAATCCCTATAGAGTTTCTAGATGAACCTTATCCAAATAGTTCCAAAAATTAGCATGTCTTGTCCTTTTTCCATCCGATGGATTAGGACAAGCCTAGATAAGGTTAGGACAATACTTTTCTAACCTGGACAAGTTTCAGTCAAACTAAGATAGAGTGATACAAGGCTCCTGGATGAGCTAAATCTAATTTAGCTTAGTCGAGATGAACCAAAAAGATGACAGAAGGAGAATATTAGGTTCAATTGTGTGCTAGCATGATTCTCTTAAACTTAATTAGATCTAATCCAAATAAATCAAACTAGGTTAGCTCAATTGATGATATTCAGATCCAAACCCTTGTTAGTGTAATCTAGTTAGGTTCAGTTCTATATGGTAATGGAACATATCGTGATCTTCATCATCGACATCATCGAAATATCTTTCGATGAATCAGAATTCTTCCGATTTGCCCAATTAGAATTATCGATCATCAAGATAATTCTAATTGATCCTAAAATCCACCAGTGACACTTAGTAGTATATGATGGCAATCCCTCAGAATCGAATAGCGAACCTCTCGGTGCAGCTACCTGTATGATTGGGTTCTTCTATCATGAGCCCCGATAGGAATAGGATTAAGGTGAACTCGTCAAACCCAACATCCATCATATGCATAAATCATTCGATTCAAGTTCGATGTGAAATCCTAAAAGAAACTCCTTTCTATTATTTAACACTATCATGGCCATGGATTTTAGGACTCGATCTCATGATCATCATAGGATCACTCCTCTACCGAGGTTGATAGATCCCATCTTGGTGTGATCCAATTCCTACAATAAACATGCTATAGCTAACATACACCTCAGAGTTTTGAATGATTAGGAGACTGAGTTATGGTATAGTCAAACTATAATACTCTCAAGGTGAATTGCCAATACACCTTAGGTCAAAGATCCAGATACATGACTATAACATCGAGCTAGTCATTGACGAGAAGGTAGACTTCCTTATGATTGTTCGAGGTGGTCACGCTCAGTGCCTTTATTCTCAACAAGTATCTATACTCTCGCTCTGGTATCTCTATACTGTAGACTCAAGATTCATCTATCCTAAGAAAGTGATCATAGACCAATCTTCCAAATCGATCACCATCCTTGTGATGATCCTATGATCGAGAGCAATTTATGAGTTAATTATGATAACTCATATCTTAAATTCACAACACTTGAGAATATATGTTATCATGCCTATTAACTCGATGGATGTATCACAAACACTATATACATAATATGATAAAATAAATAACCCTTTAATTAATTTTAAGTCAAAATTATGAAAATATCCCTAGAAAGTAATTAATAAGTATCGATCAATCTGGCTTCTAGGATACACATCTAACATATATAATATCATATTATATTACTTTTTATTATACAATATTATGTAATACATTTTATTATCATTTTATCATATCAAAAGTACATTTTTATTTTAGTTGCCAAACATATGTTAAAATTTCAAAGTACTTTATAAATATGGTTACCAAATAGTAAACAACTTTTTATAAAAACTCTACTTTCAAAAGCTTTATTTCTTAAAAGCTTGGCCTATATGTTATAAATAGGTCTGTGTGTCCCTGCATCATCTCAGATTAAAATCGAGCTGACAGCATTAGGTGAAATAGATAGATATATGAATAAATTCTCACCTTTGATAGATTTTGATAGTAGTGGAACCGTGCCAAGATATGCCTTGAGCTTGTCAAAAGCATATTGAAATTTCTCCATCCATTTAAAATATTTGATTTGCCTTAAAGTTTTAAAGAATGGAAGGTATTTTTTGACTGACCGAGATATAAATCTGCTGAGTGATGCTACTTATCCAGTGAGCCGCTATACTTCTTTTATAGAACTAGGAGGCTTCATCTCAAGTAGTGCTTGGATCTTCTCGGGGTTGGCTTCTATTCCTCACTGAGTTATGAGAAAACCAAGAAATTTTCTAGTCATAACTCTGAAGGCACACTTGTTGGGATTGAATTTCATTTGGTATTTGCGGAGCTCTCCAAATGCTTCCTCCAGGTTAGTGATATGCCGATCTGCCTTTATGCTTTTGACCAGCATGTCGTCAATATAAACTTCCATGTTGTGACTAATTTGGTGCTTAAAGACTTTATTGACTAGGTGCTTGTAGGTGGCACCTATATTTTTCTGACCAAAAGGCATCATTTTATAGCAATACAAACCTTTGTCGATGACAAATGCAGTGTTTTCCTCATCTTCAGGAGCCATCCTGAATTAATTATAACCAGAGAAGGCATCCATAAAGCTTAACAGCTTGTGTCCTAAGGTTGTGTCAATCAAATGGTCAATTTTTGGTAGAGAAAAGCTAACCTTCAAGCAAGCCTTGTTGAGATCGGCAAAATCGATGTAGATTCTTCACTTTTCATTTGCTTTTCTAACCATCACTACATTCACTATCCAGTTTGGGTACTGCACTTCTTTGATAAATCTTGCCTTCAAGAGCTTATCGATCTTTTCATCTATCGCCTTTTGCCTTTTTGGAGCAGAGCTTCTCTTCTTCTGCTTCATGGGCTTATGTTTAGGGTCAATGTTCAATTTGTGCATGATGACATCGGCTAGAATTTCAGAAATATCCAAGGCTGACCATGCGAATACATCAGTATTTTTTTGAAGAAGGAAAATTAACTTTTTCTTGAGGTTGGTATTTAATCGAGCTCTAACCCGTATGGTTTTCTCGGGATCTTCGTCCAATGGTAGAGTAATAAGTGGTTTTGCTGATTCATCTTGGATTTTTCCATCTTCACCTTCAAGCCCTTGGTTGGGGATTTCGATAGGTGAAGTTCTAACTGGTGCCTTTATTATTGAAACTATCATAAAGTACTGTCTGACCATTATTTGATCCCCATGCATCTCCTTGATGCCTAATCTGGTTGGAAATCAGACTAGCATAAGATAAGTTGAGACTACTACTCTAAGGGCATTGAGTCCAGGTCGGTCAAGAATAGCATTGTACATAAATGATATTTTGATGACTAGGAATGTAAGCTGCATTGTTGACTGATAGGATTCTTTTTCAATAGTGATTGATAGTGTAATTTCTCCTTCAACCATCATAGAATCGCCTGAGATTCCAATCAGAGGCCCACCGACCTGTCTCAAGTTATTCATCATGTTCATTTTTGAGAGGGAATCATAGACCAACATGTCTGCTTTCTTTCCTCAACGACTTTGGCCTTATCTCTCTTCCTCTATTCTTCCACCAAAACTAATGTAGCCTTTAGCCCCACTGATGCCTGTTCTTCTTTTTGGAGTGCTTCCCGAAGATGCCCAACCTCAATAAAATGTACCTCCTTCTAATGCTCCACCTCGATCTTGTACTCTCTGGCCGCCTCTATAGCCTTCAAAGACTCGATCTTATGGAGATTGACCACCTCCACGTTTGCGAAGAGATGGTGCCTCAGCTACAAATAACCAAATACAAGTTACTATAGGAGAACGTGCATATATTCAATCAAGTACAAAAAAGAAGAAGCAGTTACCTCGATGAAGGCTGTGAAGGAGTCCTTTCTCTCCACATCATCTATCCAGAGAATCTTCTCAATAATATCTGGGATGACTTAACCCTCCATAAGGGGTTGGACGATCTTCCAATCATCGAGGGAACCTTGGTTCGGGTCGGCATTATTGCTGCCATACTCATTAGAATCTTTTTGGATCTTCTTAGCAATAGTCTTCTTCCTTCTTTTTTCCACCTCCTTCTTCTCTAGAGGCACAGGAGTATGGTCTCGATGGACAAGGTCAAGATTGGCAGGGGCACTACAACCTCCAGGGCTAACACTGCACGGGCCGAGGTAGCCAAGCTTGGGTCTCTAATCTTTGCTGATTTCAATGTCTCCCCCAAAGTGCCCCCTTTTCTTTTTTGGGCCTGAAATTCCTTGGATATTAGCTTTAGTTCCTTAGTTGTCATCTCTGCAAGAGCGAACAAGCCAAAGTTAGGAGAAAAGATCAAGGAGTAGAAAAGAAAATATAAGTCCTATACCTTCAGGATTGAATGAGCTTAGGTTAAGGTTGAACAATGTTCGGTTATCTACTAAACTGGACAGTAAAGGGGCTTTGTAATTTTTAAGAGTATTAGCAGAGTCGAGGTCCTTCCATTCTAATCTAGGAGCCCTACAAACTGAGTCCCTTAGTTGGCCCTATGAGGGAAGCCCCAACTCGACCAAAGGACAAGATACAAAGAAAAATCTACCCTTCTAGTTGTGAATGAAAGAGGGGGCACCCTTAAGCAGCCTCTTCTTGCTAAACTAAAGGAAGATATACCACCAATCCTTGGCAGAAGGGTGATGTTTAAAGATAAAAAAGATTCGAAAAAGAAAAATTATAGGTTAGACCTTAGCCAGGAGACAAAGTGCTACGAACCCTATAATGAAACGAAAAAATTCGGCATGACAGAAACAAGAAAAATATTTAGAAAATGAAAGAGTCTGATAATAAAAGGAGGGATGGGGAGTCTCAGCCCAGCACGAAGAACCTCCATGTACAAATAGAAATGAACCGAAGGAGAGGCACAAGCTCAGCCACTTGATTTAGGAAGCTCTAATTCGTACTAGGGAGGAACCCCGTATTGGACTCAGATTAAAGAGAGGTCTTCGATCAAAAGAGTATAAGAGATGGTCTCAGGAACGAAGACTGGATGGGCTACCCCTATAACCTTGATTTCAGTCCTAGGGCTGGGGTTAGAAAAGTTTAGGCTGGACGGACTCCTAGAATCGGTTGACCAGGAGATTTCAGAAGCCATTTTGGATCGAGCAAAAACAAGAAAAACTCACCAAAAATAAGAAGATATTGGTGGAAGAACTCGAAGGATAAAGGAAGGACACCTAGAACCCCCGAAACTCCTAGAAACTCCAAAAAGCTGAGAAAAAACAAGGAAAAGGCAAAAAGAAAGGTTAGGGTACTAACCTAAGTCAAGCGGAGAAGTCGATGGCGTAGTCGAAATGGTGATAGAAGGATGAAGATAAGGTGATGGAGGAATGGGGCAAGATTGTCGAGGGCGAAGGAGATGAAGAGCAGGAAAAAAATAGGAGAAGAAATGAACCAAGGTGAAGATGAGGAAGGAAGGAGATACTTAAATTGTCTGATGGACCTCATAGTGGTTATGATTGCAGATTAGCGATGCCTAATCCCATTCTTCCACATGTTACCTTCATTATGGCAGTCGCAGATATCAGAAAATGTCATCATTGCATCATATAGTCGAGCTCCACGTCGGGGAGAATTTCAAAAGCTGAGGCATTTTGGGTCATTCGATAATAAAGAGGCTTCTACGGCAATTTGAATGGTCCAATAACTTTTCATCTCCCAAAGGTAGGAAGCCAAATAGAAACTTTGGCGATCGCAAGTTTTGGTACTCTTTGTCCGAACTTCGAACTCGAGAGTAAGAGGATAAGTGTTTGAGGTTAAATAGCTTCTGCCAAAGTTCAACCGAAAGTTCGATCTTGGTACGACATCATCTAGGGTTATGATGATCAGATCTGAGCTTCACTCAAGTCGATCCTTTGGTCCAGACTAGTTCCTGAAGATCAGCCTCCTAATATGATTAAGTTCAGAGCTTCGATCGAGGGTGATTCATCCTACTCCCATCGACATCTGATTTTATGAATAGCCGAGCTCCTTTACTACGATTCTCTAGTCTCGTCTTGATAATTGTAGAATCTGCCAAACTTTGACTAGGCAAACTTGAAAAGCAATTCACTCTTCGACTGATTCCGATCTCCAACTCAGAATAGATAGCAGCCACCCCACAAATATGGAACTTCAATGCCATCCAATCTCGACTAGTGGCCGACTTTGAGCACCGACCGAGCTCCTCTACTTCATTAGTTTGTACCAATTCTACACTAAGAACCTCAGCTGGGCAAACTTGAGTCAGTAAGAGGACTTCACCACCAATATGAATCTGATCTTCAACTTGAGATAAGCCATAGCTACTTCACAAGTGTTGAACCTTAGTGTTCATCCATCCTAACTTCAGGATGACCTTGAGTTCTAGTCGAAACTCATCAAAATAATCAAAACATCTCTACCGTAGTTCTAAGTGTTCATCCATCTCTACCATAGTTTTAAGTGCGGAACCAGCCATCTCTTTTCGACCTTCAATCCTCCAGGCCAGGGTATTTGTGCTTGTTCTCAATCGACCTTGAAGGCAACCTATCCTCTGAAGGCCATCAAGGTGGCTTTGTCGAGGTTAAACTCAGAACCTAATCCACAAATCTATCATCTACAACTTAAAAGCTGACCTTCAAGCTTGGTTGGCCCGACCTCAATTTCTAAATCTCAGTGTGAATACCACACTACCTAGCTTGGAAGCCTCCAACCTTCTATTCAAACTTTAGCAAACAATATCCAAACGCCAGCAAGTCACGATAAATCATAGCCCACTCTCCGTAATAAACTTTGAATGGTCCGAACGGCCTTCTGACATTTTATTTTGGCTGTCACTATCATTCTATTACTGGCTCCATCTATAAAAGAGATCCTTCAGATATGTCATTCTCTCTAAGCTCTCTTTTCTATTTTCTAATCTCCTATGTATTCCATTCTTGTTGGTTAGGAAGCTAACTTGACTGTCGGAGGATTCTTATCGGAGCCACCCACCTTCAACTTGGATTTTGTCTTGCAGGTCTTGTCGATGAGATCATCTTCTCCACCTCCAACGAACTCCAATGATTGTCCATTTTCTACACCAATAATTAATATTATATTAATATTATAAATTATTATAATATAATATTATATTATAGTATATTAATATTATTTTTATATTAATATAAATATAATATTATTACATATATAAAATTTAGAAACTATTTGTATTTATTAATAATATAATAAATATTTTATATATTTTTAAAAATAGATGCTTAATTAAACATAAATCATTTTTGAGCCACGAACACATCAAAATCCTATTCTAACAGAAGTTTCGCAAACCAAACGAGTCCTTGAGCAATTTGCCATCGACCAAAGCAGTCGGAGATAGAGTTGGAGGAAGGGAGATGCGAGAAGAAGAGACTAGAGAGAAAAAGGGGATAGAGCGAGCGAGGCCATGGATAACTTGTCGCTGATGTGGGAGATCATGGGACCCGACATCACCGGCATCATGTTCGGGGTCGGCTGGTGGTTTTGGGTCAACACCGTCATTTGCAGCACTGTCAAGGTCTCCTTCCTCCATTACCTCCCTGGTATGCCAACCACCCAATCATTCCATCATCTTCTAAGGCCACTGCTCTTCTTGATCTTTGCGTGCTCATTAGGGTTTCCTCTCTCGATGGATTTTCCTAGGAATCTTTGCATCTCTAGCAGCTTTCATGTTCAATTACGTCAGCACAAATGATGTCAACTATGATTACCACTCTCCCTATGGGGACAGCGAATGGAGGTCCTACTCTGCCAACCACCCCAATCCATCCCTCCATTGCCTTACCTACTTACTGATTTGTCTCTACTCCAGTGGTTCCATCAGTTTTTGATTTGAGCTTCTTGATCCCACTTTCTCAACTAATCTGATTCGAATTTTGTTGCTTTTGTAGAGAAATCATCATGCGGTCATCTGACTTGATTGGTTTATGTGGTACAACAGGATTCTGGATGTTTGATTGCTACTAAATTTTTTTTTGTTGGCTAGTTTTACTTGGTAATTAGTTGTAATGTTGCATGCTAACTGGTAGCTTTTGGTACATGTTGGGATATTGTTCATAAAACTTATTTTTGGCTTTGGCTCTGACTTATTCTTAAGGGGAAGAATCAAATATGGATGACAAAAGCCGCTTAACTTGTTTACATAAATGATGTTTGCTATAAGAGTGAAACATGAAGTATTGGAGTTGTTGGGAAGATGAATTCAGAGTGCTTCTATATTGGTTTTTAAGTGTAAATATCTTTTAACTAGTGTTTATTGTTGAAAGGGAGGAATATATATATGTAGGTTTCTAATACAAAATTGAGTGGCGGTTGCACATGTTGTTGCTTCGATTTGTTTACGTTGGGAGTGGAGCGACCGGTCTCATGTAGGGATGTTGGAGTAACCTGCAAAATAAGTCCGAGCTAAAGAATTTTACTTTGGTGAGGACTCTCCAATACTTAAGTCAGTAGAGAATGATAAAGTAACAACAAATTATCTGAAAGAAATTTTTTGCTTATCTGGATCCTTAAGGCTTTAAGTATTTGTAGAGTAGAAGAATGTTGTGGGGATAATGTAATTTCTACAAATCTTAGTATCGTTGATAGTGGCTGTCGTGCATAATAGCCCTCTTTTGCTCTCCGTAATAAGAAGCCATTTGTTGGCAATGATTTGAATGCTGCTCTACAGAAATCAGGCAAAGTGGATATGACATTTGATTCATACACTAGGTATAAGTGATGGTCGCAATCCAAGATGGGGGATTGGCATATGTGTTGAGAAATTGCTCGTCTGAAGTAACAGCGGGGACTTAAGTGCTGGAATGACCGTTGTTGAAAGGCTGTGTCCCTAGTCTGTTTTCTACTCTTTTTTACGTTTCCCTCCTTTCTATATTGTTTGCGTCCATCGCCGAACACCCCACGCCCTCTCTTTCCACTCCTTTCCTTCACATTAGGATATTATAATTTGAACCTTAATTAATAAAATTGATTATTTTCCAATCAACATATATGTATAAGTGTATATCATTCCATGGGTTCATAGATATGATCACATATTTCCAAGTTGAGGAATTTTGAAATATGTGTTCAAATTACTCATAAACTGCTTTAATCGTTGGTCCATAGGAAGATGATTTAAAGATGATGTATGATCTTCTAGGATAGATGATTTATAAATCTTGGTGTGGCAGACACTAGAATGAAGACAGATATGATTGAGAAGAAGGAATACTAAGCATGATCAACTTTGAGCAGTCAAAGAAAGTTACCTTCTCATCAATACTTGCTCGATGCTGCAATACGTGTCACATTCTCTGACCTAAGGTGATTGGTAAGTTCACCTGAGGTGTTTATGATTATACAAATACTTGGTCTCTAGTGCCATTAGAATCCTGAGGTTGTTATGGTAGTAATAGGCATAGAAATTTATGATATGAAATGGGAATCGCAACTAAGGAAACGAGACTCTATCAACCGCCAGAAGGAAGGTTAGTACACCTATTGTAGGAATCAAAGACGAGTAATCCTAAAGCCAGATGGCCAGGTAGTGTGGAAATAATAGAGAAAGCCGAAGTTATCTAATAATTATAATAAGGAACAATCAATCGAGATGATTACCTAAGATTGGTGATGAATTGAGGGTATAAGGGTAATTGACGGAGTTAATCTCAAGATCTCAGATCCTATGAGACCAGATGAGAACGAATCAATTAATATAAGCTACGAAGGTTCAATCGATTTGTGGATTAGCACCTGTATACAGGTGTCACTGATGGTTAGGATCAATTAGATTTGATGATCGAACTCTAATTGGCTCAGAATTAGAAGAGATTTATTCCATACGAAAGAGTATATTCCAATGATGTCGATGAAGGGACGAATATCCCATGACTAATTAGGAATACAAATAAGTGTTTAGATCTTGGAAGGTCTCATTAATTGAACTCACATATTCTGATCGATAGATTTAATCCAATAGATCAAAGAAAATCATGCTAGCCACATGATTGGACAACTCACCTCAAATGGATTTACTTGAATTGTTGGAACCTATGTCGATCACGTAAGATTTGACATCATAAGAAATTCTATTTATGGACTTTGTCCTAACCGATTGCGGAGCCTATGTCTTAATCAGATAAGGCCACACGTTGTCACCTGATTAATTCCTTGAAAGGAATCTAAGACAGGGCGGCAACTAAGAGGGGCCAACCTGGACTTGGTCTTCCATGCCAAAGACAAGTGCACACCCCCTTTTTCTCCTTTGGGGTGTGCGTATATCTGGGGACGAGAATAAGGGGTGCACACCCATCACTGGTGTGCATTACGTTAATGGGATCAAAGGTTGAAGTTCGAGATAGGATTAGAGTTGTTTCAATTCTGAACTACTAATCTGGATGAGTCAGAATGAGTCAAATGAATCACAACCTGACAGAGAATATCCCTAGCACAAACACAAGATAAGTGAACATAAAACCACTATATATTGGATAATTGGCACAACCCAAGGGGAAGGAATATCGTGCGAGTAAACGATGCCCAAGAAATTAGTGGAAAGAGGGTAGCAAGTATTTTGTAGGTCCGTCTTAATTTATGAATCCGGCAGAAAGTCCTAAGAAGCTCGAGTAGGCCTACGTCTCCAATTTTGTTTATGAATTAAAAGACTAGACCAAAGGTTTGGGCATCCACCACAGGTAAAGTCCTGCTCCTTTTCATGCCTCTCTACCCACCTCTAGATATCCTCTCTCCCATGATACCAACCAAGAATGTCTTTGGGACGATCAAATCTGTTGAAGTGATTAGAGTGCTAATCGCACAATTAGTCGGGAGGAGACTCCGATCCAAATGTCGATCGAGACTGCTTACCAGAATGAGTAACAGAGATCAAAAGAGTCAAAACCAGAAAAGATCCAGACCTGAATTTTAAGAACATATAGACGAGAAGCACGAGAAGCCTCCAGATACTACTGACAAGTAGATATTGAATTAGACGGCCAAACACGATCAGACACAATAGCTAGCGCAACAAAGACCACTCGCACTGAGACAAGCACACTTCGGGATCAGCTTTAAGATCATACAAGCAGGAAGAGAATCGATTATTTGGTCAATAGTGATTTGAATACCTATATGCTGTTATTATCTTAGATGATTAGAGATACATGAAAACTCCATTAGATCGATTGGGATTAGAGTAAAATTTAAAATTCTACTAGAGACTTAAAATTATGATCGATACAGGACCACCAGATTGTAGATAAGAACTTCAAGTGAGAATTCACACCATCGACCTTCAACCGGAATCAGAAAGAGAAGGAACAAATCAAACAAAGCCTGCAGCGTATAGCCGAAGCAAAATACAGATTCCAGGACTACTCAAATCAAAAAACATCAAGCAAGCAAAAGGGTATTTATGTTGAATGTCTTGGGTGCATCCATGTATCCACTATGGTGCTATATAAACGGGAAATAAGTGGGTGAGTGATGGGTATGGTGGCCAAGCAGCGCAAGCGAGATGAGAACTAATATGAGCTGGAGGAAGAACTATTTGAGTGAAGAGGAACATGCAGGGTGGGCACTTTACACAGAGAAAGCCGGACTTCAGAAGCCTATCCCAAATGACACAAATGGCGAGGCATCTGTGAAGAAGGGAAGGTTTGTGGAGCCGTGAAGCAATGAATATCTCCCCAATCCTACGTTAATCTATATAACTATTATGAGCGCACTCCACCTCCCACACCCTATGATGAGTGAAGGTGAGATCCAGTTGGACGAGCATAACTTTTCTCCCTCCTCCAAGTCTTGCCTAGCACCATACAACTCTTGCGTTGTATATTCTCCAACAAGGAAGTTTTTTTGCATGTAATATTAAGAAGAGACGAGTGCAGTGTGTATACTCGATAGTAAGGTGGATGTTAACATTGGCCTTTGCTTGATGAAGGATCGAGTTTTAGGAGTATTGTTAAAAAAATATATAAAATATGCTTTTCCATTGAGGCATAACAACAAATCATTTGAAAGCAAGTTGGCAACAACCACAAACTCTCCCATAGAGTATTTGTTCATATTATATATGAGAGTGGATGCCATCAAGGAGGACATATAGGAGTTAACGATTTCTATTCTAAATGTTACCTTGGAATCTTGATCAAATCCAATGGGATAACACACCAACTACCCTATATGGCATTCTGAATTGCACCTATCACACCATGCATATGTTGCTGGGAATGTGCCCAGTTCACTTGCCGCACCGGTGCATCAAAGTCTCCCCCTCTAGCCCACCCATTATATATAAAAGAGAGAGAGGAGAGAGAGACGAGCTAGAATCAAGCGATCGAATTTGATTTAGATTGTTTAAGTCAAAACCTCTATAATAGGAACTACAAATATTAAGTCATTGACCCTATGATCTACTATCTCAAAACTATAATATACAAAAAATATATAATTTAAACGATCAATATGGAAAATGTATCCTAAAGCCAATAATCTAAGAGAGATGATTGAAATTAGTAATTAAATATCTAATAATTATAAGTATTAGCCCGATTCATCATCAAAGTTTTATCCTCTTAAATGATAACTCCTAATTATGATAGAATCCCTTAGAACCATAATCAATCGATTAAAGAAGGCATTTATCAGAGGTTTAAATTGTCATGATCAAATGATAAGTTATTACAAGGGCGATAACTTCAAGGCATGTGTGTAGCATTTCCCCGTTTGTTGTCCCGTAATCAAGTGGTTGCGAGATTTGGATAAGCACTACTAGATGAAGGATGTAAGGAAGTACAATATTGCAAATCGAACGGACAAATAGATACCATACTACTATTACAGATAAGCTAGCAAAAGGCGATGGATTAAGGCCCTCCTGAGTCGACCACGATGACATTGCAAGCACTCACTGTACATTTGGTGCGGATTGTCTGCTATTTATTATAGGCTTGGAAGGTTTCTTGATAAGTCAAATAACTTAGGGAAGTCCGGCATGTGCGAGTCAAGATGGGGATTGGGACCAATTCTTAGAATTAACTTTAGGAGAGAATACCGCATAGTTTAATTAAGCAAAGAACACTAGGCACTGGGTAGTCCCTCGTAGAGGTACATACGAAGATTAATGCAAAAAATTTGAGACATAATAGAGATGATGTTGTGAACATTTGATAGGGTAACTCAACGTCATATGAGTATATGGTCAAAGGGATGAAAATATAGTAACCAATAGCCAGGTTCGTGAATGTTGGGCCTATGCAATACAATCGATCCTATAGGCTCCGAGACCGTTACTTAGCTTAGATGGTAACCATTTGATGTGGTTAATAGAAAATAGATTTCTAAAGGATAACGGCTAGTTAAAACCTATGGGGCACATACAATTAGAGCTTTATAACCTAATACAATATTAATGATGACTTGAGAATCCACTAAGGTCCAACTCCACAACTACGAGGTAGTTTGACCTATCGAAGTATTGCGGAGGAATCGATTAGCAGATTCAGATTGCTAATGACTAATTTTGAATTGAGCAAGCAGGCTGAGATTAAGTCTAATTAAAATTTAGATTAATTAAAATTTATTTGGGACTTAATGAGATAAGTCAGTTAGTTTTGGATAAAGCGAATAAGAAGAATAATTTCTTGTTTGACTAGGACTTGGGACCACCTAATGAATAGAATTAAAATCAAGATATTGATTATCTAATTTAATTGGGCTTTCTACGTTGGACTAGAATAAAATAGGATGAAATAGATTCAAACCTAATTTTTGACCTAGTCAACCAAAGAGGAGTCCTAGTTGGTTGGGACTCCTCTCTCTTTCTCCTTGCACCTAAAAGGCCATGCCCAACCTTATTTTGATGTTTTACATGAATTTCCATGCCTAAAAAGTCCACACTCCAGTCTCAATTGGTAAGAATATTATTTTGACTGGTTCACAAACTGAAGTGGTTAGGATTAGTTCCTATTTGATAGAGATCCCTTTGACAAAACTCTTCTCCATCTTTGGATTTTTCCCAGCCACCAACTTTCCCATCTTCTCCCTAGGTTTTGTGTTGCTTCTATTCTACACCTAAAAATCCAGAAGGGGGCATCCCAAGAGTTGGACGCCCCATAGGAGTCCGTAAAAGACGGACCTAGTATCCTATATTATGGGGTGCTCATAAGATGGTTATTGAGGAGTGATAAATTCAAAAATTATGAAAGAACAGAGAAAAGGAGAAACAGGCATGGTGGGTTAGGATCCAAGATTCTTGGATAAGAGCCTTCAATTAAGACATCAAAGGTTATGTCTTAAAAGACAAGGTAAGAGAAATTGCTTCTTTATTTCTATGTATTTTCTCTTATTATTCTTTATGATTTTTATGTGAATAAAAATTGAGAGAGAGGAAAGGGCAAGGGATATAGTCTCTATAGTTGTTTTAGGGCAATAGATGTTCTCTTGGACATGATTTGAATCATGTTCCTGATGAGAGAAGAAGAAGAGAGAATAATCTTCTCTTAGAGTTTCTTTAAGAATCATCTTCTTTTAATGTTCATGAGAAATTTAATATGAAAAGAAAAATCTTAGATCTAGAAATTTAGAAAATCTAGGGAAGAAGGTCCTCCTTCACCTAACGTAGAGAAGGTGGTTTAGAACAATCAATCGTTGATGTCTGAAGGAGACAATAATCTTATTTTAGAATTTATTTTTCTTAATTTATTTTAAATTATGAGAGATCAAGCTTGGATTCATCCTTATTTCTCCTACATTTTTTTATTCTCTTTGAGTGGTTAAGAAATCGAAGAACATGGTTTGAATTGAACGATGCAAGCTAAGGGACCCATGAGCAACCTATACTTGAGCGGACATCTTCGTTCCGACGACTTCGATCTATTTAAGACTCCGTGTTGGATCACCTGAATAGACGGTCATGGATATGTGTGTGCACCTAAAAGCAAAATAAATCACTAAAGAGTCCGCCTGCCATAAAAAGACAGAGATTCTGATATCTTGATGACTAGATGTGACTAGAATTAGACTCAAGAGATATATTATCGATCTAGGATGAATGAATTAATACCACTTATAATTAATTAATTTTAGCTTATATTTAATCATGAAATATAGATTCTTGATGTAGAAGTTTATAATCTGATTATGCATATTGTAGATCAATTGGGTTATTATCGTTTTTTGCTGCTTTATTTTGAAAAAATTTTTGAAACTAGCATGAAATCTCCGCAATGATTTTTCGTTCAATAGTATCAGGGACCAATCTAGTTCTATTTATAACAATTCAATTCAGCTTAAGAATGGAATAAAAATTAATATATAAAGGATCGCACATATTGTTAACAGGTGTCTATCTTGTAAAGGTTAAACACCCTTACTAATGAAACGTTCGTCCTAGTATGTTGCTGACCTGAGACCTAAATCATGAATTATAAGAGATCTAAAAATATTATGATTAATCTTTTTTAAATTTATATTAAAATTAAATAGATATTAGATCTATTTAGGTTATTGTAGATAGATCTAAATAAATCCAGGATTTGCACATACTGTGCCATAAAGGAATCCTGACAGTAAGGTCTTATCTTAGGTGCGAATGTTGTTCTAGTAAGTGCCTACTGCAGAAAGCACTAAAGTACATAAATATATTAGAATGAGATTTAAAGTAATCATGAATCTATTTTTAGATCATTTAAAATCTAATTTAAATATTTAATGATCTTGATTCTATAATGATGTTATTTATGAAATTTAGATCAGACCCTTATCTGCAATTTGTTGATAAATTAACTTTTTATTTTGAATCAGAAATGTCATATGCCATGACATATTTATAATTGTGGAACTTTAAAATTGAAAACATTAGAGCTATTACCTACAAAACCAAATTCAAATTTAGGACATGAAATGAAACATATAACTAAAACAGATATCAAACCCATCATTTCGAATTGATTCAAAGTAAAGTAGCAATTTACAATAGACATATTTTAAATACAATAAAATTAAGTTTGCGAGATTTCCAAATCAAAACCAAGAAGGCTGAATGAACATGAGATATAAAGTGCGATTTAGTTTAGAGACTAGTTTGGATTTGAAAGATCCCTACAATAAATTTAAAACATGGGTTTAATGGGATAGGAGCTAAGTATTTTGGTCAGAGTCCTTAACTGAGATAAGACCTATGGAAATTAACACAATATGAATTAGTCAGAAATTGTCAAACTGCCAATCAATAGTTAATTAGAGGCATATTCTCTTAGATAATCCAATAGTATACTGTAGTTGTAAAGGGCCATACTCTACAATGGAATACTGATCTCGGTCACTCACTAGTCGCAGCAAGAAGGTATAAAGGCACAAACAATACAATTAATTGATGTCTAACGTAGTTTTGAGATTCAGACTATGGTTTTTTTATTGGGCAGCCCGCTTACTAACTATTTGGATATTCAAGACCTTGGACACAGACCCCTTCCACGACTTACACCGTCATTATGGTTAATCAGATTTGGATTAG
>QRFJ01000506.1:311945-443658 GCA_006176705.1 Cocos nucifera
TGACTTTGGTCAAAAGTCTACCTTTGACTGGTCAAACGTTGACCATTGACCCTTTGACTTTTGACCACATGTCATGCACCTATTGGAGAGCTGGTGGGGGCCTGTCCCCCTGCCAGAACCTGGCAAGGAGAAGGGCGCACGCCAAGGGTGGCGTGAGCCCAAGTAGGAGGCGCCTAGGAGTCCTTGTTGGACAAGGACTCCACCTCCCTTTTGGATTCCAATCAGAGTTCTACTAAGAATCCAGTTTGACTGGTCTTAGGCGCCCTCTAAGGAGGAATCCAGGGGTCTCTATTCCAACCAATCAGATTTAGATCTGATTTCACAAAGGGTTGTGATTGGTTGAGAGGAAGAGGAGTTGGATCACAAGAGGTCTATAAATAAGACCCTGCGCCCAACCCTAATGCGAATGCAATTCAATTGAGAAACCCCACGCCCCAAGGCTGCCTCTCCCCTCCTTCTCCATGCCATAGCTTCTTCTCCCCTTGCTCTCCACGTCCAAAAGGTGTTTTGGACTTTGGTTGGTGCGATTCAGATCAAGGAAAGGCGATCAAAAGCAAGAAGGCTGCGCTGCTGCAAAAGGACGACTGCAGATCTTCAAAAGAGTTTTGAAGATCCTCCAGATCAGATCCAGATCTGATTTTTGGAGGTGTGATAGAGAAGAAGAGGATCTCCAGATCCAACCCGAGTGGATACCGGTAGAGGCCAGGCGCTTGCGTGGCTAAGATCCAGAACCTTCCGCTGCAATCAGGATCATCTACAGGGTAATAGGATTACCCAAATCAGGTAAATTAAATTTGATTTAATTTATCTTATTTTATTTTATTTATTAAAATAATAAGAATCAGATCTGAAACATATCAAGATCTGATTGAGATCAAGAGAAAAATTTTTGAAATATATCTCTTGATCTAATCAGATCTGGACGAACCTGGACCGGGAAATCAGGATTTCCCTTCAACTGGTATCAGAGCCATGGTTCTAAATTGTTTAGATCTGATTTTAATTTTATTTTAATTAGAAAATAAAGTGATTTCAGATGTCACATGAGATGTGATCAGATCTGAAATCAGAAAAATTAAAATTAAATGATTTGGATCTAAGAACATGAAGATATGCATGACTAGTTCTAGAATAGAATAGTTCTATAGAATAGTTTTGCATGTCTTTGATTTAATCTGATTAAATCATATTTTAGATCTTCTTATTTACTATTTTCTGATATTATAAGTGTTATAATAACATCTGATAAACAGCAAATAAAAATTATTTAATTTTAAATATCATATGAGATATGATTGATGCATGTCTAGACTAGTTGTAGAATAGTTCTACATAATTGTCTAGATTAGAATTTATTTTGATTAGATCAATTTAAATCTAATTTTTTAGATTATTATGAGATAATTTAGATCTGAAAACATGCATGATTATGATACATGAGATGTATGCAAAATATGCCATGATTAGATCTAAATTTGTATATGAGATATATGATATAGATCTGATAACTGTTTTGTAGTATTTACATGTTCCTGATTAAGGCGTTCCTCTTGGCCGTCCGGTCATAAGAACGAAGAAGGGTTTAAAGGCCCTCTCTTCCCATTCGATGGGGTGTTCTTATGACGTGTAGGGGTGCTGCGTGTTCGTCCTTAATCAGAAACCCAAAACTTACTTTCTGCAAAACCCTAGATCCTGAAACCCTAGGATTTATTGTGCATATTTTGTTTATGAACCCAACTTAATTAAGAATTAAGTTTATGGAATATTAATTAGGTCTAAAATTGAGAATTTCAGATCTAAGACATATTCATAATACTGGGTTCGGGCTTGGGTAGCTCAATTAGGTCTAAGCGGTTGATCAAACCGAATCAAGAGTTGGTTAGATGGGATCAACAATGCTTAAATTGACCAGCCTAATAGGATTAAGTCTGGGTCAAGATCGAGTCACGATCAAGCAAGACCTAATTAGGCTCAGAGGTTAGAGTCTGGATTGTAGGCTAACCCAATTGGTTCTGACTCAACAATTTGGTGTCTAAGGTAAGTTTGGCACAGACGACCGACTGGTTTTTAATTGGAAGCTACTCGACCTGAATGCGTTCTTGTGCGAGTTAACGGCATATTCCTTCCACCGGTCTCACTTACCTGGCCATATCTGTTGACACAGTTCTGATCTGAGGTGGTCAATAATCCGAGCTGACCCATGCCACTAGGTTAGTCATAATTGTTATGACTAAGCCAAGTCTAGTTTAATGAGACCTGAATCAATTCTCCCTAAGAAAAGATTAAGTCCGAGGTCTTCCACCATTGTAGACGTGCGGGCCCTTCCCGGGGTTGATTGTTCTCGGCTGGATACAGTGGCTCAGTTGCACCGGGAAGACGCAACCATGTCTATTAGGCATTGGATGCTATGGGCTGGAGGATGAGTTGGGCTCAATATTTCCGGATACGGTGAGAGACCCAATTAGGAACCCAGTCTATGCAAATGGTGGGTCTGACTTAACTAAGGAGTGGATCAATATTCCGGATACGGTGAGATTCATGAATTAGAGACCAAGTTTGGGTGCACCATGATTAGAGAATCATTGAACAAGAGTTGTTCACTCATTGGCTAACCCATCACCAATAACTGTTAGGTGAGGTGATGAGTCAGTTGGTGAGACCGCACCACCCACTAGAAATCATCAATCGCGGAGATTTTCGCATCTCTACAGAGGGAGTGTAGGGATCCGAGAAAATAGTGGGAGCTAATTTGTTTAAAAATAAAATCCCTAAACAAATTGGTCAAGTCAAAATTACAGTATCTAACTAGAATCTTTGACTCTCTACAGGAAAATGTCTGCGTCCAACCCACTGGCACGTATCCTAGACACACATAGACTGACTGGACCCAATTATAAAGATTGGCTCAGGAACTACAAAATTGTTTTGGGTTCAGAGAAGTTAACACATGTTTTGGACCAGGACCCTCCCACCTTACCAGCTCGTCCATCCACTGAACAGAGAGCGTCTCTGGAAAAATGGATTGACGAAGACAATAAGGCCAGATACTACATGTTGGGCTCGATGTCTGATGAGCTCCAGCGCCAACATGAAGATATCGGGACTGCTCGCCAAATGTTGGCTCACCTGCAGGAGATGTTTGGTGAACAGAGTCGCGCAGCCAAATATCAAGTCACAAAATGACTTTTTAAGGCTAAGATGCGTGATGGGCAGTCAGTCCAAGATCACTGTCTGACAATGATCAAGGACATGGAAGAGCTTGAGAAGCTCGGTGTGAAGTTGGACTTGGATCTGCAGAACGATATTATTCTGCAATCCTTGACTGATGCATATGGGCAATTCATCATGAATTACCACATGCATAAACTTCAAAATTCCTTGGCCGAGTTGATGAATATGCTGGTTACCGCTGAGCTTTCTATGAAAGGTTCTAAAGGCTCAGTTCTTGCTATGGAACGGACTTCTTCCAAAAGAAAGTCTTATGGAAAGAAAAAGAAGTCTGTGAAAAAGCAAAAGGTGGAAGGATCAAAGAAGAAGAAGGCAGAACCGAAGAAGAAGGTCGATGGCAAAGGAAAGTGTTTCCATTGCAACAGCGACGGCCATTGGAAGCGGAACTGCCCTACTTACCTGGCCACCCTAAAGAACAAGAAGGAAGGTCCTTCTGGAGGTATGCTCGTTATTGAGTCTAACCTTACGGTTTCTTCTGCATCCAGTTGGGTGCTTGACTCTGGTTCTAGTGCTCATCTGTGCACTTCTATGCAGGGTCTTGAGGATAGCAGGAGGCTGAGGGATGGAGACATGATCCTACGCATCGGTAATGGAGCAAGAGTTGCTGCAGTAGCCGTGGGAACATACCCTCTTCGATTACCATCTGGTTTAGACTTAGTTTTAAAAGACTGTTATTATGTGCCTGCAGCTAGCAGGAATTTGATTTCTGTTTCATGCTTAGCACAAGAAGGTTATGTGATCACCTTCTTTAAGGACCATTGTAACATTCTTTATGAAAGAAATAAAATTGCAAATGGTTTCCTTGTTAATGGTCTTTATCAGTTGCATATTGATGTACCTATTTTAACTATCGAGCAAAACGTGAATGCCAAACGACCTAGGGATAGTCCAAACGACAGATATCTATGGCACCTGAGATTAGGTCATATAGCAGAAGATAGGATTAACAAATTGGAGAAAAATGGGCTATTGAGTCCATTGACTTTTGAGTCATATCCAACTTGTGAATCTTGTCTTCAAGGCAAAATGACTAAACTCCCTTTTGTTGGACATGGGGAGAGGGCCACAGATCTCCTTGCCCTAGTACATACTGATGTGTGCGGCCCATTTCGATGTGCCGGCTAGAGGCAATTTTGTCTACTTCATTACCTTTACCGATGATCTGTCTAGGTATGGGTATGTGTATCTTATGAGACATAAGTCTGAAGCTTTTGAAAAGTTCAAAGAATTCAGACATGAAGTAGAAAAACAAACTGGAAAACCCATTAAGGTTCTTCGATCAGATCGAGGAGGTGAATACCTTAGCCGGGAATTCCTAGACTATCTTAAGGAAAATGGCATAGTCTCTCAATGGACTCCACCAGGAACACCTCAACTCAACGGGGTTTCAGAACGGAGAAATCGGACTCTATTGGATATGGTTCGATCCATGATGAGCTTCACAGACCTCCCTGATTTTCTTTGGGGACATTCATTATTAACTTCAATCTATTTACTGAATAGGGTTCCCTCTAAAACCGTTCCTACCACACCGTATGAGATATGGCACGGTAAGAAACCAAGTCTGAGTCATCTCAGAATTTGGGGTTGTCCGGCTTATGTCAAAAGACAACAAGCGGACAAGTTAGAGTTTAGGTCCTTTAGAGCTCGATTCATAGGATATCCTAAAGAGTCATTAGGATACTATTTCTACATTCCAGAAGACCACAATGTGATTGTGAGTCGACATGCCATATTTCTTGAAAAATAGTTTATTCAAGATAGTGGCATTGGAAAGCAGATTAAGCTTGATGAGAAAGTCTCACAAGCAGAAACGAGCTAAGGACCAAGTGGAACCAAATCAGGTTGAGCCAATAAGAACACTACCTCCTCCACCTCGTAGATCGGAAAGAGTTTCCCGTCCCCCTGAAAGATACTTAGGTATTATTTCAGAGGACGTAGAGGAAATGTTCCTCATAGGTAATGGTGCTCATGGTGATGATCCCAAAACCTACAACGAGGCGATATCAGATATCGACTCCGAGAAATGGCTTGAGGCAATGAAGTCAGAGATCGACTCGATGCACTCAAACCAAGTCTGGACCTTGGTAGATCCACCAGAAGGTATAGTACCTATTGGGTGTAAATGGATCTTCAAGAGAAAGATTGGTGCAGATGGGAATGTGGAGACATTCAAGGCTAGACTGGTGGCAAAAGGTTATAGTCAACGCGAAGGCATTGACTATCAGGATACCTTTTCCCCGGTAGCTATGCTAAAATCCATCCGCACATTGCTTGCCGTTGCAGCCTATTTCGATTATGAAATATGGCAAATGGACGTGAAAACGGCATTCCTAAATGGATATCTTGAGGAAGATATCTATATGGAACAGCCGCTAGGTTTCACATCCAGTGATACTGATCACAAGGTTTGCAAGCTGCAAAGGTCCATATATGGACTTAAGCAAGCATCTCGGAGCTGGAACACTCGTTTCAATGATGTGATCAAAAAGTTTGGTTTCATCAAAAATGAAGAGGAACCATGTGTTTTCAAAAGGGTCAGTGGGAGCGCTGTTGTCTTCCTCGTATTGTACGTGGATGACATCCTCCTTATTGGGAATGATATTCCCATGTTGACATCAGTCAAGATGTGGTTGTCCAAGGAATTCTCCATGAAAGACCTAGGTGAAGCATCCTTTATTCTAGGAATTAAGGTCTATAGGGATAGACCGAATAGGATGCTAGGACTTTCACAGAAGATGTACATAGAGGAAGTACTAAAGAGGTTTAGTATGGAAAACTCTAAGAGGGGATTAATACCCTTCAGACATGGTATTCATCTTTCCAAGAAGATGTGCCCCAGCACACCTGAGGAAATAGAACGCATGAGCAAGATCCCTTATGCTTCTGCAATAGGGAGCCTCATGTATGCCATGCTATGTACACGACCTGATATAGCCCATGCTGTGAGTGTCACAAGCAGATATCAGTCAAATCCAGGTGAAGAACACTGGACTTCTGTGAAATGTATCCTTAAGTACTTGAGAAGAACTAAGGATATGATGTTGGTCTTTGGTAACGGAGAACTCCAAGTTCAAGGATACACAGACTCGGACTTCATGTCTGATATAGATGATCGAAAGTCGACATCTGGAAGTCTGTTTGTGTGCAATGGTGGAGCTGTCAGCTGGAAGAGTTCCAAGCAAACTGTGATAGCAGATTCCACCATGGAAGCAGAATATATAGCTGCATCAGAGGCTGCAAAGGAAGCATTCTGGTACAAGAAGTTTGCTGCAGAAATTGGAGTAATGCCATCAGATGCCATTCCTCTTTACTGCGACAACAATGGCGCCATAGCCCTTGCTAAGGAGCCGAGGTCTCACCAGAAGTCCAAGCACATTGAGCGGCGATATCATCTCATCCGCGATTACCTTGAGAAAGGTTACGTTGAGGTCAAGAGAGTCAACTCCGCAGATAATGTGGCAGACCCACTTACAAAGCCGTTGGGCCAGCAGAAGATCGAAGCCCACCTTGAGAAGATGGGACTTAGACTTGTAGCCAATTGGCTTTAGGACAAGTGGGAGATTGTTAGATATATGTGCCCTAGAAGCCAGAATTGGCTGACACTTGTAATACACTTCTAGGGGCAAAATTATAATTTTGACTATAATTAATAAAATGGGTTATTTTCTATCACACCATGTGTATTTAGTGTCTGTGATACATCCTTTGAGTTAATGGTAATGATAATTCATATTTTCAAGAGTTGAAAATTTAAGACATGAATAATCATTATTAACTCATAAACAGCTCCCGACCATAGGATCATCACGAGGATGGTGATTGATCCGGAAGGTTGGTGTACGATCGCTTCTCTTTAGTAGATGAGTCTTGAGTCTACGGTGTGGAGACACCGGAGCGAGAGTACAGGTACTCGTTAGAGAACGAGGGCACTGAGCGTGACCACCTCGAGTAGTCATTAGGGAAGTCTACCTTCTCGTCAATGACTGACTCGATGCTGCAGTAGTGTGTCTGGTTCTTTGACCTGAGATGCATCGGCAGTTCACCTTGAGGGTGTTATAGTTTGACTACACCATTACTCGGTCTCCTAGCCATATGGAACCCTGAGGTGTATGTTGGCTATAGCATGTTCATTGTAGGAACTGGATTGCATCAAGATGGGAATCTATCTACCTCGGTGGTAGAGGAGCAGCCCTATGATGATCATGAGAATCAAGTCCAGAAAGCCCATGGCCATGGCAGAGTGAAATAATAGAAAGAGTTTCTATTTAGATTTTCACATTGGACTCGAATCGAATGATTACATCATATGACAGAGACTAGGGTTTGACGAGTTTCACCTTAACCCTAATCTGATCGGGGCTCAAGATAGAAGAACTTAATCACACAGGTAGCTGCACCAAGAGGTTCGCATTCAGCTCTGATGGGTTGCCACCATATACTGCTAGGTGTCACTGGTGGATTTTGGGAGCAATTAGAATGATTTAGATGATCGATCATTCTAGCTGTTCGAATCAGAAGAGTTCTGATCCATCGAAAGGAGTTTCGATGATGTCTATGATAGAGATCATGACATATCCCATTACCATACAGAACTGAACCTAACTGGGTCACACAAACAAGGGTTTGAATCTGGTGATCATCAATTGAACTGATCTAGTTCAATTGATCTGAATGAGATTCAATTAGGTTCAAGGAAATCGTGCTAGCACTCGATTGAACCTAACGTTCTTCTTTTACTATCATAAATAAGTTGTCCTGACTGAGCCAAAGGAGTTTGTGCTCAATCAGAGGCCTTCATATGGTCTGACTGGAGGTTGTCCAAGTCAGAATAGGTTGTCTTATTTGTAAGACATTACCTGCCATTTTTGGTCACCTGCCATTTCTTGTTCTTTGACTTTGGTCAAAAGTCTACCTTTGACTGGTCAAACGTTGACCATTGACCCTTTGACTTTTGACCACATGTCATGCACCTATTGGAGAGCTGGTGGGGGCCTGTCCCCCTGCCAGAACCTGGCAAGGAGAAGGGCGCACGCCAAGGGTGGCGTGAGCCCAAGTAGGAGGCGCCTAGGAGTCCTTGTTGGACAAGGACTCCACCTCCCTTTTGGATTCCAATCAGAGTTCTACTAAGAATCCAGTTTGACTGGTCTTAGGCGCCCTCTAAGGAGGAATCCAGGGGTCTCTATTCCAACCAATCAGATTTAGATCTGATTTCACAAAGGGTTGTGATTGGTTGAGAGGAAGAGGAGTTGGATCACAAGCTTAGGTCTATAAATAAGACCCTGCGCCCAACCCTAATGCGAATGCAATTCAATTGAGAAACCCCACGCCCCAAGGCTGCCTCTCCCCTCCTTCTCCATGCCATAGCTTCTTCTCCCCTTGCTCTCCACGTCCAAAAGGTGTTTTGGACTTTGGTTGGTGCGATTCAGATCAAGGAAAGGCGATCAAAAGCAAGAAGGCTGCGCTGCTGCAAAAGGACGACTGCAGATCTTCAAAAGAGTTTTGAAGATCCTCCAGATCAGATCCAGATCTGATTTTTGGAGGTGTGATAGAGAAGAAGAGGATCTCCAGATCCAACCCGAGTGGATACCGGTAGAGGCCAGGCGCTTGCGTGGCTAGATCCAGAACCTTCCGCTGCAATCAGGATCATCTACAGGGTAATAGGATTACCCAAATCAGGTAAATTAAATTTGATTTAATTTATCTTATTTTATTTTATTTATTAAAATAATAAGAATCAGATCTGAAACATATCAAGATTTGATTGGGATCAAGAGAAAAATTTTTGAAATATATCTCTTGATCTGATCAGATCTGGACGAACCTGGACCGGGAAATCAGGATTTCCCTTCAGTATCAGAGGAGGCCTAAACCATGCTGTGAGATTCAGGGTGTGAAGGTTTCTCAACTTGACTTCATCAGCTTCTGATGGAGATCAAAGAAGCTAGATGGATCGAATATTTGGCGAGGCCATCTTGAGCCTGCCAGCTCCTATTGTCTTTGATTTTTTGTTAGAAGACGAACCAGCTGAGATAGTTGGGACTTCCAAGGTTACTTCGGTCGGGATTTTCAGAACTGCACTAGCCAGATTGAAACTTGTGGCTTATGTGCTAGAAGATTATAAGCTAACGCATGAGGCATTCTCTGGACTGCTCTTCCCAACTGATGTAAATAAATTGATGCAAGAGCTCGGCAAAATAATAAGGAAGAAGACTTTGGACTGTTTTATTTGGGTAAGTTGAAGCTCATTACTTTATTCCTTCTTTTTTTTCTTTTTGAAGTACCTGCTTGTATTTAATTTGAAATGTTTTGATAGGTCACCCATTACATAAATGGATATATGGAGCACTTCATTGAACTTTTGGCCGAAGCAAGAAAATATAAGACTGATGCCGAGATGCTCAAGGGTACGAGAGACAAGGCAATAAAGGAGAATGAGAAAGCCTTCATGAGAGTAGATGCTACTGAAAGAAGGGTTGAAGACATCGAAGCAGCACTAAGGGAAGCTGTAAAAGAAATCTCCCAACTACTAGCTACTCAAGAAGCTCAGGTAGCAAAAATAAAGGAGCTTGAAGCCTAGTTAGCAAAAGCAGAGAGGCTTGAGGAGCATTTTCTTCGATGTCCAGGAGACATCGGCAATCTATCGAGGTGGCCTGTCCACCTCCCAAGGAGCTGACCACCCGCTAGAGGTCGAGTCCTACCACTGCACCACCGAGGCCTAGTCCACCGACTGCACAGACCTCGACCCCCACTTGCCAAACTCGGCCCTTCGAAGGGCTGAAGGTTCCATTGGTCAACCCACCATTGTCTTTTATCGACCGGATCAACCTCTCTCAGGCCTCCATGTGGGACTTTGCGACTCTCGGCAAGGATCTTTTGTATGTTGTGATGCCACAGCATGACCTGCGTGCATGCAGGAGGGACCTAGGATTGGATGAGCTGCTTAATCAAGATTTCAACAGCATTCTGGATGTAAGGAAGTTCTCCCTCCCCCTCTCCTTTTTTTTTTGTGTTGGTTTTTTTACCGACCTAAAATCTTTCTTTCTTTTCTTAGGCCACCTCCTTCAGACTGTTCGCCAAGCACCTAGGGTGGCTGGGCAAAAATAAGAAGTCCTTGGAGGAGGCTTTGCAGTTCATGAAGGACTGCCAGAAGGCGATGGAGGAAAAAGCTATCGAGGAGAAGCTTGCTATGGGGTTGAAGAAGCAGCTCCAAGAGAAGCTCAATGAAGTAGTGGAAAAGAATAAAGCCTTGCTAGACCTCTAGAGGAAGGATAATGAGGGAGAGAAGCTACTGGAGCTATGGTGAGAGGTCTCCAAGATCTCTTACCTGGAGGTCAGAGTAAAAGAGCTAGAGGGGATGGTGTCCTCTCGGGATGAAACACTGGCTGCTCGGGACAAGATCCTCCTAGTGTACCAAAGGGACTTGGAGCACTAGAAGTTCACCGTTGTGATAAGCATCATAAATTCACCAATAAAAGTATTAATTTATTAATTAATTTATATTAATTTTTAAGAATTATTAATCAATTTATATATAATTTTTAAGAAATTCATATTTTTATTAATTAAAAAAAATTAAAAAATAATAAAAATTAGAAAATAAAATTTTATAATCAATGGAAAGAGCTCACTTTTTTTATCGTAACAAAATAAGTTTGGAGCAAAATGGAGCTAAAATGAAAAAGATATGAATTTCTAAAAAAATAAAATAAAAAATTTAAATGAAAAAATAACATACGGCTCAAACGCTCAAGCCGCCATGCCACATCAGTCGGCGCATCCAACCACGCCGAGCCAAGCTGACCAAGCCAGCGCGCTAAGCCATCCACGCTAGCCGACTCAAGCCCAGAAGCCATCAACTGGTCTACAGCACAGTATGGACCTCCAGCTCAGCAGACATCGGTGAATCAGAGCCTGCCACATGGTGGACCTAGACTCCTAAAGGGTTTATAGAAAATTCATCATGGCTCATAGGGTATTTTGGTCTTTTCATCTATCAATAAAAGGCGCTGATTGATTGCAGTGCACGATGTGGCCGATCCATGTGGTCCATGGGAACAGTAAATGCGCGATCGTGCGATGGTGGTTATTAGCGGTCAAGATCGGACGGTCAGGATTTTTTTGATTGTTGATTTCACCCAGATTGCCATCGAACGGCAGCACTTGATTCCAGCTTCCATCCGACGGTCCAGAAGGCTCCTGACGGCGATCAAACTCTCAAATGCATGATCAACGGCCTAAATTCCTCCATCAAGCGCGATCTAATGGTCAAAAATTAATCCGACTTGATCTGGGCCATTATACATCTATTTTTGGTATTTTTGGAAGCATCGGATCACCATCCAACAGCCAGAATTAAAAGAACTCAATAGGGGCTATTTTAATCCAAATTTCACTCGGATTTCTTCCTATTTTCGCGATTAAAACAATCCTTAGTCCCACATTGCCTCCAGAAAAAATATCTAGCCTCCCTAGCTCTATAAAAAGGACCCAGGCCTTCAAAAATCAACATCTCCGATCAAGGTGAAGCTTTAGTACAGGGTGAAGCCAGGCTGTGGGTTAATGGCTGCTTCAAAGCAATTGGTGTCGAGAAGAAGAGCGGGGCTTCTACACCATCTTTCCACCAATGTCGATCCAAGATCAGAGATCAGCCTGTTTTATTTTCTTTTTATTTTATGTATTTAAATTATGAACTTTTTAATGTAATATTTATTTTTATGCTCTTTAATTTCATATTTTTTTATTATAATTTAATTTTTATACTTTAAATTATTACTTTTTATTTTATTGCAAGTAGATGCTAAGATCTAACTAGTAGATCTTAGTACCAAGTTTAAATTCCTACACCTTTTAATTTTCACTTTTTATTTTTCGACTTCACTTTTGATCCCAAAACTCTTCTCTTTTCTTTTTCTTTTGTAAAATCAAAGATTTCAAATCTAAAAGCACTACCTTCCCTGTGGATTCGACCTGACTCACTACTATCTATGGATTTTTAATTATTTTAAGAAGTTGAATTAAACTGATAAACACGGTGTCTTAACGACAACATCGTATTTCTATCAAATTTTTGGCATCATTGCCGAAAATTATTTTTAATTTTTAATTTTGATTTCTTTGATTTATTTTAAATAAATTAAAAATAATTTCGGCAAATCTATCAAGTTTTTGGCGCCATTGCCGGGGAAGGAACGGATATTAAATTTTTGATCTCTTTGATTTTTTTATAAATAAATTATAAATAAAATTTTTATTTTCTTATAAATATTGCTTGCTAATTTTTTTTATTATTTTACAGAAAAAAAGATTAAAGAATAAAAAGAACCAAGAATTTTACTTGGTGAGATCAATCCTAACCCTAGTTCTCTTTCCTTTTTATTTTATTTATTTATTTATTTCATTAATTTTAAAAAAATATCCATTTAAACCTAGTTAAAAGTTTCATAATAAGATTAGAAATCCTAATGCTTAGAGCATGCATCATATTATTTTTATTTTTATTTTTATTTATTTTTTTTTATGATTGCTGAAGGTAAGGTAATCCTTCAGAATTCAATTAGTTGCATGCATCTAGTTTAAATTGCGTAGAACCCTTTGATTGAAATTTTTTTTGTGCATATGCATCTTTAAATCAAATTAAGGGCAATACCCAATTAAATAAGATAAGATGGGGATTTGATCACCCTTTCTTGGCCCACAAATAATCAACCAGCATCCTGCATTGACCTAAGCCTTTAATTTTAAAATCAATTAAACATCAGTCCTAGGAACTCGAGCTCAATAGGACAAGAAATCCTAAGAATTGAACTAGGTTAGGGTTAGTCAATTTGACTAGTGTCTAGGAAAGTGGTTCAAGGACGACTGAGCCCGAAGGAAGGTGATTTCTAATTGGTTCCGTTAGCATACCTGGCCAAGCATAATTGATGTCTAAGACAAGCAACGGGGGGACTCCCACCGACCTTACACTTACCTGACTAGTTGATTGGCTGATCTTACACTTGGAAGGCTTCAAGGTGATCTTGGCAGTTAGGAGCTGTCTAGATCTAGGATAACCCTTTGTCAGGATTGATTGATCAACTTGATTACTAACCAATATCAAACCAAATTAAACCTAATTCTTCTCTTTCTTCTTAGTTCTAGGACTCCTTAGGACCTCTTCTTTAAAACTTTTATTTTATTTTATTTTATTTAAAAAAAATAAATAAAGTAAATAAAAAAATATTAGGACATTGAGAATATAGTGAATTCTCCAACACTTGTGTGGAGAAGGATTTCAGGTCGACTAATCAAAATGAATTTAGTTCCTGTTTCAGATCCTATAACCTCAATGGATTTAGCAAATCAGTCTCAGCATCAAACCCTTAAAGATTTATGTTATCCAGTTGGTTCCATCCAACCCTCTTGTATCAGGTTGCCCTAACCCATAGCAAATAACTTTGAAATTAAACCTTAAATCATTAACATGCTTCCAAAATTCACGAGAATAGAGGATGCATATATATTCATTAGGAAATTTGAAGAGGTTTGTGCAATCATGAAATTACAACAATTATCAGAGGATGAAATCAAACTGAGATTAATCAATTTTGCCCTTAAAGATAATGCCAAAAAGTGGCTTTATAGTCTTCCAAATCAATCTATCACGATCTGAGAGGGCTTTGTGAGAATATTCTTAAAAAAATATTTTCCTCATCATAAAATAGCTAGAATTAGAAATGAAATAATCCAATTCTATCAACTAGCTAGTGAATCATTTTGGAAATACTTCGATCAATTCAAGAACCTCTTGACCCAATGCCCACACCATGGAATAGAAACTTGGAGGCTATGCCAAATAATTTATGAAGGGTTAGATTCAAATTCCCGAACAATGCTAGAATCCATGTGCTGGAGATAATTTATGTACAAAGAACCAAATGAAGCCTGGCAATTTTTAGAAGACCTAGCCGAAAAAAGTTTACAATGGAAAATAACTAGGGAATCAAAAAAATCTACACCTTTAAGAGGTGGAATTTACCAAACCTCCCTAGCTGCAGAAGCCAAAATTGCAACGTTGACATGTAGGGTAGAGGCCTTAGAACTTAGAGATCAGCTAGTATGAACCAAGTATCTACATCCATGTGCAACAGGTGCAATGCATTAGACCATGTCCTTGACGAATGTCCCCTCCCAATGAACCAATTAGATAATGGATGTGCACAAGTGAATGATGCCACATATCAGAGACTGTTGAACAATCCCTATGCACCCACTTACAATCCAGCTTGGAGGAATCATCCAAATTTTTCATGGTCATAAAACCCAAATATAGGCAGTCCAAGTTTCAATCAGTAGAACCCAAGAACTAATCCTATGATAAACACCTTGCCATCATCAGGCTTTAATACTAATGAAAAGAAACTTAGTTCTTTAGAGAAAAGCCTGGAAACCCTAGCCAAATCTAATGTTGACACTAATGCTACCTTAAGCAATTTTATGAAAACCACGGGCCAAATTTTGAATTCAAATTCTCAGGCCATAGCCCGCTTAGAAATTGGTTAGCTGGTATCTACCATAAGTGAACATGAACGAGGTAGGCTACCTAGCCAACCTGAACCCAACCCCAAGAATCAAAAGGATAGACCATTCCAAGGAAACCAGGTTAATCAAGTTAACGATATTCATTCCTTGAGATCAAGAAAATAAGTGGATAATAAGGTAAATACACCTGACACTAGAAAAGACTTGAGTGCTGAGTCTATTGAGCCTCCCACTGAACCATTCATAGAAATGACTAAATCATCACCTGAGTCATCAAAAGAAGAGGCACCCAAAGTAAAGTTGAAATCCCTCCTTGAGTATTTAGGTTCACAAAAAACCTTGCCTATAATTGTTGCATCAGACCTGAATCCTAATCAAGAGGTATATAATGAAATGTCAATGGAGTTATTTAAACAAGATCACATTAATTTACCTCCAAAATTAAAATCACCTTTAGTCACCCTTCCAGCACCCATTGAACCAAACGTAACTCCTAAAACTCCATTCATGAGCATTTTAGAAAACAAATAGGAGAAATTCTTAATAAACATGGATCTGAGAATGGGGTCAAAAATTATGTCCCTAAAATTAACAATGAGTATATCAATAATGGGATTATAAATCAACTTTCTGAGATTGGCAATCCAAAATCATTAGAATTTGTCAATCCAATATTTGACACAGGATAGTAAGCTGCATTGTGTCTGGCTGAAGATGATAAACTTAGTGCTTGTTGAAAGGTAACCCAATATTTAGTTTTTATCTAATTTATCTTTTTAGTTTATTTTTTTTAGGATAATTTGAATAAGTTGGAGGAAAAGCCCAAATTTTCAAAGGCATGTGCTGGACCAAAAATATTGTCAGGTGTATTCTTTCATGTTCTTTATTACACCCTTTATTTTTTCTTCTCCTTTGAGGATAATATCGATTAAGTTGGGAGGGAGAAAAATAAAAATTTTAAAATATTAAGTCCTCAAAAAAATTAGTGTTTAGTATTTAGACACCTGATTATACTTAAGAATCGAATCAAACTAAGCATTTTTAAAAGAAAATTGATGCACAGATCAGAGAATACGTGAGATATTGAGGAATTATGTATTAAGAAAATTCAATAAAGAGTTTAAGTCTAGAATATAAAAAAAATTTTCTTGAAGCATTTCTAATTATTTCTACTAGTATCAAAGAAAAGTCTACTTTTTATAGGCTTGTATAGGGTAACTATATATTTCTTCATATAAAAAATTTATTTTAATAAAATAGTTTTCAAGTACTTCTCACTGAGTAACCAGGTCTCTTTACCTAAGTAAGCATTGAGTTTCGCATCAAAAAATAGGAAGGACAAAGAAACTTGTTGTAAAATTAGTCTTAACTCGTATCCTATTTGATTCGAGCTAGTAAGCCCGAGGGGTATTCTATACCTAGTGCCCTAAAGCCAACTGGTTTGGGAGTCATTGGCCCAAGACTCGCTACATGGATCAAATAGAAAGCTTAAGGGGTTAAGATACTCAATAGTGGTACAACATTAAAAAAAAAAAAAACCATTGGTTTTCCAATGAGTAACCGAATCCCATTGTCTAAGCAATGATATTCGTGTCAAAAAGTGGACAATGTAAAAATAAAAATCAATAAATGAAGGATGGAAGTAGCAATACACTTGTCTATGTGAAAGTTTAGACAAATCAGAGATAAAAGTGGGATAATTTAGAAAAAGTTCAAAAAAATTTAATGCTTTTTACTTAATTTTTCTATTGATAAGTATTAATACCCCAATGATATGTCTCACTTAAGCTCTACTGAATATCAATGGCCATTTTGAAAACTGCTTAGATAAAATTCGAAACTCTAAAGTTAAAAGATATTTAAAACGAAATTCTTTCTTTACTCAAGAACGAACAGAGCTTAAGTTAGGGGATGTGATAAGTATCATAAATTCATCAATAAAAATATTAATTTATTAATTAATTTATATTAATTTTTAAGAATTATGAATCAATTTATATATAATTTTTAAGAAATTCATATTTTTATTAATTAAAAAATAATAAAATTAGAAAATAAAATTTTATAATCAATGGAAAGAGCTCATTTTTTTTATCATAACGAAATAAGTTTGGAGCAAAACGGAGCTAAAATGGAAAAGATATGAATTTCTAAAGAAATAAAATAAAAAATTTAAATGAAAAAATAACATACAGCTCAAACGCTCAAGCCGCCATGCCGCATCAGCCGGCGCATCAAAACGTGCCGAGCCATGCCGATCAAGCCGGCACACCAAGCAATCCATGCTAGCCGTCTCAAGCCTAGAAGCCATAGCTGGTCTACAGCACAATATGGACCGCCAGCTCAGCAGACACCGGCGAATTAGAACCCACCACGTGGTGGACCTAGACCCCTAAAGAGTTTACAAATAATTCATCATAGCTCACAGGGCATTTTTGTCTTTTCATCTATCAATAAAAGGCACTGATTGGTTGCGTTGCATGATGTGGCCGATCCATGCGGTCCATGGGAACAGTAAACGCGCGATCGTACGGTGGTGGTTGTTTGCGATCAAGATCAGATGGTCAAATTTTTTTTCAGTTGTTGATTTCACTCAGATCGCCATCGGACGGCAGCGCTTGATTCCAATTTCAATCCGACGGTCTAGAAGGCTCTGGACGGCGATCAAACTCTCAGATGCATGATCAACGGCCTAAATTTCTCCATCAAGCACGATCCAACGATCAGAAATTAATCCAACTTGACCTGGGCCATTACACATCTAGTTTTGGTATTTTTGGAAGCATCGGATCACCATCCAACGGCTAGAATTAAAAGAACTCAATAGGGGCTATTTTAATCCAAATTTCACTCGGATTTCTTCTATTTTCACGATTGAAACAACCCTTAGTCCCACATTGCCTCCAAAAAAAATATCTAGCCTCTCTAGATCTATAAAAAGGACCCAGGCCTTCAGAAATCAACATCTCCGATCAAGGTGAAGCTTTAGTAGAGGGTGAAGCCAGGCTATGGGTTAATGGCTGCTTCAAAGCAATTGGTGCCGAGAAGAAGAGCGGAGCTTCTACACCATCTTTCCACCAATGCCGATCCAAGATTAGAGATCAGCCTATTTTATTTTATTTTTTATTTTATGTATTTAAATTATGAACTTTTTAATGTAATATTTATTTTTATGCTCTTTAATTTCATATTTTTTTTATTATAATACACTTTAAATTATTGCTTTTTATTTTATTGTAAGTAGATGCTAAGATCTAACTAGTAGATCTTAGTACTAAGTTTAAATTCCTGCATCTTTTAATTTTCACTTTTTATTTTCTGACTTTACTTTCGAACCCAAAACTCTTCTCTTTTCTTTTTTTTTGTAAAATTAAAGATTTCAAATCTAAAAATACTACCTTCCCTATGGATTCGACCTGACTCACTGCTATCTATGGATTTTTAATTATTTTAAAAGGTTGGATTAAACTGATAAACACGGTGTCTTAATGACAACATCGCGTTCCTATCACATTACCCGGGTCATAGAGTACAAATCCTCCAAAGGTTTTGCTGAGGAGGTCATGAAGGCTTCGGAGGAGGCCTTCGATAGTGGTTTCAACAGCTGTAAGAGTCTGGTTGGGAAGCTTTTTCCCATCTTAGATCTAAGCGGCATTACCCGGGAGGCCGGTCTCGTCTTAGCTTCAAATATGGAAGCCCCGATGGTGCCATAAGTGGTTTCTCCTATAGAAGCACCTCGGTCTACCCCGAAAGTGCATACCGTCCTGATTCGCCTCAAGGTTGAGGCTCCAAATTCTATCGAAGCCCCAACACCGGCTCCCACTGAAGCTGCAGTTTCTACCCTTGCGCTCGATGAAGTTACGGCTTCTATCGAGGTCATCTCAATGGAGGATGATACAGCAACCATCTCTGCAAAAGCTCCTCAGGCGAATGCTTGATCTTATATTTTCTACTTTTTTGTTTTATGTATCTTTCATATCAGTGTAGTTCAGGTTTTCGTAAAGGCTTCATTTATTGAAATGAAATTTCTCTTTTCCCATAACTGCTCTTATATGTGTAACATCGAATTTTTTTGATCTGATGTGATTGGCCGTAAAGCCCTAAAAGTTTTACACAAAATTTTTTTTTAAGTAATAATAGAACACTAGTCCACCTCGATTAAATCCTGATGTATGTTGTCTTGCTCGGATATTAGTGATCTAAAATAATAGTGATCTGGAGATCGGTATTAGATAGAAGTCCAGTGCAACACAGATCCTAAGATCGGTAATTAGTAGGAGTCCTAAGATGACATTGATCTTGAGATCGGTATTTCAAAAATCCAAAATAACTTCGATCTGAAGATAGGTAATTAATAGAAGCCCATAATAACATCGATCTGGATATCGATAATTAATAGAAGTCTATGATAACATCGATTCAAAGATCGATAATTAATAGAAATCCATGATAACATCGATCCGGAGATTAGTTTTACGAATAGGGGAGATCTTATCTCCTAGTGGGCCCTTCAGGGCTTTTTCGATCTGATGATGGGATTTAGGATTATGGAGTTTTTATCTCCTATGCCCTTCGGGGCTCTATCGATCCTGAGATTGGTCTTAGAAATAGTAGAGATCTTATCTCCTATGCCCTTTAGGGCTTTATCAATCTAGAGATCGGATTTAGGATTACGAAGATCGTATCTCCTAGTAGGCCCTTTGGGGCTTTACCGATCCAGAGATCGAATTTAAGGAAGATCTTATGTAATGATGGATCCTTCGGGGCTTTACCGATCTAGAGATCAATTTTTAATCGAGATGATCAAAAAAATTTCAATATTTTGGAGAATTCTTTCAATGAGATAGAATTTTTGGAGTGTTTGTTTAGAATTCATTGATAATACACTCTAAGATTTTTCGCATTTAACATTCTAGGAATACTTGAACCATCTAGGTTCTCAATCTTATAGGCTCTTGGTCAAATTATCTCAGTAACTCGATATGGCCCTTCCTAATTTGGGGCAAGCTTTCCCTGCTCCATGGGTTTTGAAACTTCTACTCAGCGAAGGATCAAATCATCTTTTCGAAAATTTTTTTGCTTCACCCTGGCATTATAATATCTAGCCACCTTTTGTTTGTAGGTTACCATTCGAATTTGAGCTCTTTCTCAGGTTTTCTCTAATAAGTTGAGGTTGGTTCTATACCGATCTGAATTGCTTTCTTCATGGAAGTTCTCTATTCTTGGTGTTGGAAGATCGATTTCCACAAGTATTACTGCCTCTGATCCAAACATGAGTTTGAAGGGCTCCAGTAGGTCATCTGAGAGTGGTTCTATAAGTTCAAAGAATATTATATAGTTCATCAACCTAGAGATCTTTGGCTTCAGTGAGCCTGGTTTTAAGATTTTGGAGAATTGTCTGATTTGTGACTTCAGCTTCAACGTTAGATTGTAGATGCCGTACTGAGGTTAATCTATGGTTGATGTGCAGCTCAGAATAGAATTCCTTGAACTTCTCATTATCAAATTGCTTCCCATTATTAGTAATAATTATCCGAGGCAAGTCAAAATGGCAGCTGATTGACTTCCAAACGAAGTCTTGCATCTTTTTCTCTATGATTTGTGCTAGGGGTTTAGCCTCCACCAATTTGGTAAAGTAATCTATAGCGACGATCAGAAATCTTCTTTATTCTATTGCCATGGGGAATGGCCCCAGGATATCCATCCCCTAAATCATGAAAGGCCAAGAAGCTGTAATAGAAATGAGTTCGACAGTTGGTTGGTGTTCAATATTTGCGTACCATTGGCATTGGTCACACTTATTGACACGATCAGCTGCATTCTCTTGTATGGTTGGCCAATAATAGTCTTATCGGATTACTTTATATGCTAGGGATCTACCTCCTAAATGATTGCCATAGATTCCTTCATAAACTTCTCGAAGGGCATAATCAGCCTCTAAAGGCCTTAGGCATCGAAGTAATGGAAAAGAGAATGATCTTTTATGAAGTTTTCCATCTAGAATGACATACCGGGAGCTTGTCTCTTAATTTTTTTTGCATAAGCAGGATCATCGGGCAATATTCCTTTGTCCAAGTACTCTATCAGAGGATCTATCCAACTTGGCTCATGATTCACCTGAGCGATCATTTGGACCTCTATGCTGGGTTTTTTAAGGAATTCGATGAATACTTTCTGATTGAGACAAGGAATCTTGATGTGGCAAGGTGCGAAAGTGCGTTAGCTTGAGCATTTTCTGATCTTAGTATTTGAATAATTTCTAAATCATCAAAGCTTTTAGATAATTCTTTCATATTATGTAAATATTAAGACATGATAGAATCCTTGGCTTCATACAGACCTCATACCTGTCCGGCTACAAGTTGGGAGTCTATGATGACTTTGAGCTTCTTAATATTGAGCTCCTTTGCTATTCTGAGTCCTGCAATGAGAGCTTCATATTCAGCTTCATTATTGAAAACTTTGAAATAAATCTTAGAGCATGTTCAATGACAACTCCTTTCGGACTGGCTAAAATTAAGCCAGCTCTGCTCCCTTGAGCATTGGAGGCTTCATCGACATGCAAGAGCCAATAAGATTCTCCAGTAATGCCTTTCGGGATCTTTGGTATTATTTCTTGTATTGAGCATTCAACCACGAAGTCGGCCAGCACTTGGGCTTTCATGAAAGGTCTGGATCGATAATAGATATCAAATTTATTGAATTTAATGGCCCATTTGGCCAACTGGCCAGAGGTGTCAGGTCATTGAAGAATCAATCTTAGGGGTTGGTCTATCAAGACAATAATAGAATGGGTTTGAAAGTATGGTTGGAGCTATTTGGCAGTAATAATCAGAGAATAGATCATTTTTTTGATTCTGGGGTATCAAATTTTCGAATCTCGCAATAACTTGCTGGTGTAATAGATAGGCCTGTGTGTCCCTACATCATCTTGGACTAAAATCGAGCTGACAGCATTAGGTAAAATAGATAGATATATAAATAAATCCTCACCTTTGATAGGTTTTGATAGTAGTGGAACCATGCCAAGATATGCCTTGAGCTTGTCAAAAGTAGATTGACATTTCTCTGTCCATTTAAAATCTTTGATTTGCTTCAAAGCTTTAAAGAATAGAAGGCATTTGTTGGCTGACCTAGATATAAATCTGCTGAGTGATGCCACTCGTCCAGTGAGCTACTGTACTTCTTTTATAGAGCTAGGATGCTTCATCTCAAGTAGTGCTTGGATCTTCTTGGGGTTGGCTTCTGTTCCTCACTAGGTTATGAGAAAACTAAGAAATTTTCTAGCTGTAACTTTGAAAGCACAGTTATTGGGATTGAGTTTCATTTGATATTTACAAAGCTCTCTGAATGCTTCTTCTAGGTTGGTGATATGCTGATCTGCTTTTATGCTTTTGACTAGCATATCGTCAATGTAAACTTTCATGTTGCGACCAATTTGGTGCTTAAAGACTTTATTGACTAGGTGCTTGTAGGTGGCACCTGTATTTTTCTAACTAAAAGGTATCATTTTATAGCAATGCAGACCTTTGTCGATGACAATTGCGATGTTTTTCTCATCTTCAAGAGCCATCTTGATTTGATTATAACTATAGATGGCATCCATAAAACTTAACAGCTTGTGTCCTGAGGTTGCATCAATCAATTGGTCAATTTTTGGTAGAGAAAAGCTATCCTTCGAGCAAGTCTTGTTGAGGTTGGTAATATCGATGTAGATTCTCCATTTTTCGTTTGCTTTTCTAACCATCACTACATTCGCTATCCAATTCGGGTACCATGCTTTTTTGATAAATCCTGCCTTTAAGAGCTTATCAACCTTTTCATCTATCGCCTTTTGTCTTTTTGGAGTAGAGCTTCTTTTCTTCTGCTTCACGGGCTTATATTTAGGGTCCATGTTCAATTTGTGCATGATGATGTCAGCTAGAATTTTAGGCATATCTGAGGCTGACCATGCGAATACATCGGCATTTTTTCGAAGAAAGGAAATTAACTTTTACTTGAGGTTGGTATTTAATCAAGCTCCAACCCATGTGGTTTTCTCAAGATCTTCATCCAGGGGTACAGTAATAAGTGGTTCTGCTGATTCACCTCGGATTTTTCTGTCTTCACCTTTAGGCCCTTGGTTGGGGATTTCAGTAGCTGAAGTTCTAACTTGTGCCTTTATTTTTGAAGCTATCAGAAAGCACTGTCTGGCCATTGTTTGATCCCCACGCATCTCCTCGATGCCTAATCTGGTTGGAAACTAGACTAGCAGATGATAAGTTGAGACTACTACTCTAAGGGTGTGAGCTTAGGTCGGTCAAGAATGGCATTGTATGTAGATGGTATTTTAATGACTAAAAATTTAAGCTGCACTGTTGACTGATAGGGTTCTTTCCCAATAGTGACTGGTAGTGTAATTTCTCCTTCAACCACTACAGAATCGCCTGAGAATCCAATCAGAGGGCCGCCGACCTGTCTTAAGTTATTCATCATGTTTATTTTTGAGTGGGCATCATAGAACAACACGTTTGCTGAGCTTTCATTATTAACTATTTTTTTTTTTACATCATAGTTTGTTATCATTATGGAAACGATGATAGCATCATTGTAGGGTGTTTGTGTGAGGATTTATGATGCTTCCAAGCCTTGGAAGGCCATGGGAGGAGTCATGATGATGGCTCCAAGGATTCTAGGAGCTTAGTTGGTGCTTTGAAGACCTGGAACATAAGGTGGAGCAAGAAACCAAAGCCAGAGAATCAAGACTGCAGAAAAAGAATTTTCTGCGGGTTAGTCGGCTCAGTCCAAAACTGGGTCGGCTAAGTCTCAGAGCATAGGCAAAATAGAGAGCTGCGCATTTGAAACTGTTGGCACGGCACAGAACTGAGTCAACTCAATTTCAGATTGAGCCAACCTAGTGGAACTTAGCCAGCTCAGTGTTGAGACTGAACCGACTCAGTGTGCGGGTAGAGTTACATGAGGGTCTATTTTAGGCTAGGGTTTGGGTTGATCCTAGAGGTCTTAAGGCTTGGTTTGAGAGGTCTTAAGAGGGCTAATTCATGTATGGATTGGGTCTAGATCTAGAGGATGAGAGCATAGGATACATTGGTGTACATGGGCTCTATGAGTCTTTCATGTATTGGGTTAGTTGGGGAGTTTTTTGGTCGGATCTAATGGCTATGTATAAATACATAAGTTGTATTAAGGTTTTAGAATGCTGTGGAATACAGACCTTTTCTCCCTCAACTCTCTTCTTCTCTTCTCTCTAGAGTTGCCATCCTAGGGTTCTTGAAGAAGGCCTAGAGAAGGGGGGCATCTCCTTCAAGCCCAAGGAGGGAGGCACCCCATCATAGATCTAGGTGGAGGATCGATGGTTTGCTGCCCATAGAGAACATCACAGTTTCCTTCAGATCCATGCTAAAGATCATGGGCTTTCGCAACATGGTATCGAGGCTTGTGATGCCAAGGATGATTGGTGTTCAAGCGATATCATGAAACATCAATTGGTATCAGAGTGAGGTGATGCTAGTTGATGCACCAATAGTTTGAACCGCTTGGGCATCATTATTAAAAAAAGAAATCATATTTTTAGTGCATTACCTCTTTGGAAAGGGACTCCTGGATGCCCTCTTAAGCCCACTACCTTATGCAATCATGTTAATGACTCCTATAGTTGGCCGATTGTGCTTAGTAGCATCGTCAGACTTCTAGCATGGATCTAAGGCTTGGTTTGCCTAATCTCAAATATACTTGTCAAGGTAAACTTGGCAGATCAAGGCCTCAATCTCGTCCTTGAGTTGACAGCATTCTTTAGTATTGTGCCCATGATCCTGATGGAAGTGGCATAATTTGTTCTTATTTCTTTTGTCAGCAGGGGCCTTCATCGGATTAGGGTGGCGGAGATATCCTTGATTCTCTATCTCCATTAAAATCTATGATCGAGAGGTGGATAGAGAAGCGTAGCTGTCAAATTTTTGGGGAGGACTCTAGGACCTCAGATTTTTTCGAGGTGGTTCACTGCTGCTTCCTTTGTTCTCATGTTCTTCCTCATGAGATCACTTCTTTTCTTTATTTTTTTTTCCTTTCTTATTTAGCTTTTCTTCTTCCTCGGCAAGAGCATACTTCCAAATTAGGGCTAACATTCCCTCATAGTTCTTCAAAAAAATTTTGTTGAGAGAGAAGACCAGACGATAGCTCCTGAGCCCTCGCTTTAAGGCTGACATAGCAATGGACTCGTTGAAATCTTTCACTTCAAGAATGGCCGCATTAAAATGGACCATGTACTCTTGAAGGAATTTGCCCTCCTACTGCATCATGGAGAACAGACTGTTCAAATGCTTTAAATGAAGATGGTTGCTTCTAAAATAGATCACAAAGAGTCTGCTTAGTTGATCAAAAGAAGAAATGGACCCAAGGTGGAGTCTGGAAAACCATACCCTTGCAAATTTCTTGAGGATGATGGGGAAGGCCATGTAGAGAAGGGCATCAGACGTGCTCTGTACCCTCATAACATCTCTATATCCCTCGAGATGGTCCTGAGGGTCCATGGAACCATCAAATGACTCCAAGATAGGCATCTTGAACCGAGCGGGAACCGATTTATTCAAGATTTCAATAGAGAAAGGAGAAGTGAGGTGAAAGTCCTACTTACTCTGTGAAGGCCTTTCGAGCTGTACATCCTTCAACTTCTTTTCAAGGTCTTAAAGTTTCTGCTCAAGATCTGCCTCCCACACTGGCTTTCTGCTATAGGGCATTGATTTAGTTTCATAGGAGCGCTCTTCTTGATCAAGAAGGTTCTCCCGATGGAATTCTTGGAGGGTTGGAGGCTGGCTGGTTCGTGATGCAGCCTCTCGAGGAATGGACTCTTGCCATTGCTTCATCGTCTGCTGGAGCTATTGCACAGCGTTGGTAAGAGCCTGGACTTGCTGCACCAAGAAATTGAATTGCTATGGATCAATTGCACCAAGAGGATGGGATTGAACCATCTCTGGAGGGGCTCTTGGAGAGGATAGAGCTAGATTCTGCATTTTCTTGACCATTTCTATGAAAATTTTGGACAAAAAATCATTTCTCTAGCATCAATCTATTGTTGCAAGGCTTTAGATGGTCGAAAAGAAATTGCACTAGAGAGTTGATTGGGCTAAATCGACATAGATCATGGACCAACCTACAAGAAAAGTCCCAAGAATCGATAGGATATCCTCCGATTTAGGACCCTCCGATGCTTAAGTCAGCTAAGGCCCTGAGAACAGATAGTGAAAATGGAGGTTCAAGAAAGCAGTAAGAAAGGATTTGGGTGGAGAGTGATTCAATTTTTCTTCAGTAGGAAAGTCAAGAGCAGATTTCAGCAGAGTATCGACTCTATGAATCTTGTGGTTATCCTGGAGGAGTACCTTGCTTCTTTATTTATAGAAGAATTTGCCTAGGCCTTAAGGAAAGTTTATTAGACCGTTAGTTTATTATGGCTAGCTGGATTGTAATTGTTGGCCATTTTCCTTGGTGGCGATTAATTGTAATACAGCTGGAGCAGGGCCATAATTTGATTGGAGTGCAATTAGCACTTAATTAGCTTTTAGATCATGTCGAGGTTGGTAAATCACCAATTTGGTTGGTATAATGAGATTGGTGTTTTATCGATCTCGATGTCAATTGGGATAGCGTTGATTGATGACATCGATGTTTTATCGATCTCAGATAACAAGTTGGTCATAGAGAGACTGATCTTGAGCTCAGGTGAATCACCGTTGTCGAGGTCGGCATAAGCCTAATCTCTTATGGAACTCAACGGCTGCTGATCTTCAGATTAGCAAAATACTGATCTAATTTTGTATGGCTATCATGAGGTCAGTTAAATATCGATCTCGAATCATTTTAGGTTTGAGTATTATGGAGGATGGTAATTCACCGATCTGGACTTCATAGTGGTCGGTGTTTTGTTGATCTGGACTTGATCACTTAACATGGCCATCTGGCAAAAAAATTAGTCTGGGCTCCAAGTCGGTCTTTTACCGATCTAGGATCGACACTCATCAATTTTAGCATTCATCTGGGATGATGGTCTTTCTACTGATGCCATGTGGCTAGCAGGGACTGTCTGTACTAATAATAACTAATATATTATATTACATTAGAAGTTATATTATAATTATAATAATATAATATTATATTATAATATTATATTATATTATACGATAATAATATTATATAATATAATAATCTTATATAATATAATAATATTTTAATATATAATAATATATTGAAGGAAAAATTGGGTTTTCTGCTGCAGGATGCATCTAATCGGATCAGATTTATAGCAGAATAATTTTACATTTTTTTTTATGATCTGATTAGATCTGAGAGTTCTCAAATCTGATTGGATTGATCTAAAATTTATAAACAAAATAAAAATAAAATAGTGATATCTAATATCACCTGATCGGGTAAATCGTTTACCCATTGTGATGATCTAACGACTGATCTGAGGTTCTGATTGAGCCACGCATGCATCCGACCTCTATCGGTATCCACTCGAATTAGATCTGAAAGTCTTCTTCTGGATCTGATCTCCAAAGATCAGATCTGGTGTCTTCCCATAGAGCCTTCAATTCAAACTCTAAAGGTTGCGCATTCGTCTCACGAACACTGTCATCTCTCGTTGATCTTCATAACAACGGAACTCAATCTTTGCTTACAGGTTTTGCCCAACTCTTGGGCATGGAGAAGAGGGAGAGGATTATATGAGGGAGGTGTAAAGATGGAGATTTTGGAAGGACTTCGCTATAGAAAAATTTCTATACACAACAGCTTGCACAGGGTCCTTTAAATAGACCAAACCAAGTGTCCCTTCACATGTGACTTTGAACAGGTCAAAGCCAACAAGCAGAAGGATTCTTCAATCATCTCCATGCCCCACACCATATTCTTCTAAATTTTTTTCATACAAAAATACCAAAAAATGGCATCAAAATTTGGATAAGCATGATGGCTTGGCACACAACTCTTATCTCCCAAGAGTTTGACCTATTCAAACTTTTGACCCATTCAAACTTTGTTTGAATGGGGCACCTCCAAATTTATCCATATGGGTGCATGCCAGAAGGGGCGTGGTCCTCTCTCCCTCACATAAATCTCAAGGAGGTGACGCCCCAAGAAAGTCTTCAAGGGGCGCACGCCCCTCTTCCTTTCTTTCCTGCAAACCAGGTCAACATTTGACCCTTATCCTATTCCCATCTTATGGGATTTAGGACAAAACCTTTTCAAGTCCCATCCAATGAATTTCAGGCAACTTCTTATCATGTAAGAACAAGTCTTGATCAGGCCAAGACTAGGTTCAGTCAAATCAAGAAAAATCCATCTAGAATTTTGGAGAAACGCTTGTCCAAATTTCATCTCATAAGTTTAGGACAAGCCCTAATCTAGCGAAGACAACCCTTATTTTGTTCCTATCTTATGAGGTTTAGGACAAGCCTTGATCAAGCTAGGACAAGGTCCAGTTAGATCAAGATAAATTTCTATAGAATTTTTGGATGAACCTTATCCAAATAGTTTTAGAAATTAGCAGGTCTTGTCCTTTTTCCATCTGATGGATTAGAACAAGCCTAGATCAGGTTAGGACAACACTTTTATGACCTGGACAAGTTCCAGTCATACTAGGATAGGGCCATACAAGGCTTCTAGGTGAGCCAAATCTAATTTGGCTCAGTCGAGATGAACCAAAAAGATGACAGAAGGAGAATATTAGGTTCAATCGTGTGCTAGCACGATTCCCTTGAACCTAATTGGATCTAATCCAAATCAATCGAACTGGATTAGCTCAATTGATGACATCCAGACTCATATTCTTGTTTGTATGATTCAATTAGGTTCAGTTCTGTATGGTAATAGGATATGTCATGATCTCCATCATCGACATCATTGAAATATCTTTCGATAGATCAGAACTCTTTCGATTCTCCCAATTAGAATTATCAATCATCAAGATAATTCTAATTAATCTCAAAATTCATCAATGACACCTAGCAGTATATAGTGGCAATCCATCAGAACTGAATAGCGAATCTCTCCATGTAGCTACCTGTGTGATTGGATTCTTCTATCATGAGTTTCGATGGGATTAGGATTAAGGTGAACTCATCAAACCCAACACCCATCATATGAATGAATCATTCAATTTGAGTCTGATGTGAAATCCTAATAGAAACTCCTTTCTATTATTTCACATTACCATGGCCATGGATCTTAGGACTCGATCTCATGATCATCATAGGACCACTCCTTTATCGAGGTTGATAGATCCCATCTTGGTGCGATCCAATTTTTACAATGAATATGTTATAGCCAACATACACCTCAGGATTCCGAATGACTAGAAGACCGAGTTATGGTGTGTCAAACTATAACACCCTAAAGATGAATTATTGATACACCTTATGTCAAAGAACCAGATACGACTATAGCATCGAGCTAGTCATCGACGAGAAGGTAGACTATCTTATGACTGATTGAGATGGTCATGCTCAGTGCCCTTGTTCTCAACAAGTACCTATACTCTCATTCCAATATCTCCACACCGTAGACTCAAGACTCATCTATCCTAACAAAGTGATCATATACCGATCTTCTAGATCGATCAACATCCTCGTGATGATCCTACGATCGAAAGTAGTTTATGAGTTAATTATGATAACTCATGCCTTAATTCTCAACTCTTGAGAATATGTGTTGTCATGCCTATCAACTCAATGGATGTATCACAAACACTTTATAAATAATGTGATAGAATAAATAATTTTTTAATTAATTTTAAGTCAAAATTATGAAAATGCTCCTAGAAAGTAATTAATAAGTGTTGGCCAATCTAGATTTTAGGATACATATCTAACAAACTGCTACTTGACCTAAAGCCAATTGGCAACAAATCTAAGTCCCATCTTCTCAAGGTGGGTTTGGATCTTCTATGGGCCTAAAGGCTTCATCGGTGGATCAACTGCATGCTTTGCGGAGCTGACTCTCTTAACCTCGACGTGTTCCTTTTTGAGGTAATCATGGATGAGGTGGAACCATCTTTTTGGAACTCTTCCAACTTATAGTACCATCATTATATAGGAACAAACTTTCAGATATCGACTTTCGATCATCTATGTCAGATAAAGTCTAAGTCTCCATACCCTTGGAACTAGAGTTCACCATACTGACCCTCTTCAGCACTTCCTCTATGTGAGAGACCCAGCATCCTCTTCAGTCTATCCTTATAGACCTTAAATGAAGGATGCCTTATCTAGGCCTTTCAGAAAAATTCCTTGGATAACCATACTTTGATCTATGTCAGCATGGAAATATCATTTTCAATCAAAAGGATGTCATCCACATACAATACGAGGAAGACAACACCATTCCCACTGACCTTCTTGAACATATTGAATTTCTCCTCATTCTTGATGAAATCAAATGATTTGATGATATCAAGCATTCCAACTCCAAGATGCTTGCTTGAGTTCATAGATGGACCCTTGCAGCTTGCAAATCCTGTGATCACTATCACTGGATGTGAAACCAAGTGGCTATTCTATAAATATCTTCCTTAAGATATCAATTTATGAACTCTGTTATCACGTCCATCTATCATATTTCATAATCGAAATATGATGCAGTGGCAAGCAATGTATGGATAGATGGCCACTGGGAGAAGGTATCCTGATATCCTTTTGCCACTAGCCTTTCCTTGAATGTCTCCACATTCTCATCTACACTTATCTTACTCTTGAAGTTCCATTTATACCTAATAGGTACACTTCAGGTGGATCTACCAAGGTCTAGACTTAGTTCGAGCTCATCGAGTCAATTTCTAACTTTATCACCTCTAACCATTTCTTGGAGTCAATATCTGATATCAGCTCGTCATACGTTCTAGGATCATCACCATGAACCCCATTTCCTATAAGGAATATTTTCTCTACATCCTCTAAAATAGTACCTAAGTACCTTTAGGAGAATGAAAAATCCTATTTGACCTACGACATGGAGGTAGTGAGTTATGGATCGGCTTAGACTAACTAGGTTCCTCAGGTTCTTTAGCTCTTTTTGCTCTTTGGAGACTTTTTTCTTGAGTCTAATCTATCTTTTGATGCCACCATCTTGAACAAACTATTTTTCAAAAAAATAATGTGTCGACTCACCATCACAAGGTGGTCTTCTGGAAGATAGGAATAATACTTTAATAACTCTTTAGGATATCCAATAAATTGAGCTCTAAGGGATCTAGACTCTAACTTGCTCGCCGTCGGACAACACAAATTTTTAGATAACTCAGACTTGGCTTCTTACCATATCATATCTCATATGCAGTGGCAGAAATCATTTTAGATAGAACCTTATTTAGTAATTAGATAGCTATCATTAAACTATCTCTAAAGAAACTCAGGAAGGTCCATAAAGCTCATCATGGATCGAACCATATCTAATAGGATCTGATTTCTCCATTCTGAACGTTAAGTTGAGGCATTCCAAGTGGAGTCTCCAACGAGACTACTATTATTCTTGCGATAGTCCAAAAATTTTTGATTAAGATATTCACCTTCTCGATCTAATCGAAGAACCTTAATGGGCTTTTCGATTTTATTTTCTACTTCATGTCTGAACTCTTTGAACTTTTTAAAGGCTACAGACTTGTGTCGCATCAAGTACACATACTTGTACTGAGATAGATCATCAGTAAAGGTAATGAAATAGACATAATTATCTCTGATAGGTACACCAAATGGGCCACACATATCTATATGTACTAGGGCAAGTAGGTCTGTGGCCTTTTCTCCATGTCCTATAAAAGGTAGCTTGGTCATTTTGCCTTGAAGGCATGATTCATAAATTGGATATGACTTCGAAGTCAATGGATCCATTAGTCTGGATTTCTCCAATTTGTTAATCCTATCTTTGACTATATGACCTAGCCTAAGGTGCCATAGATACCTTTTATTAATACTATCTCTAGACTATTTTGGTCTTTCTTCCTTCTTGTTCTTCAGGCTAGCCAGGTATCCAGGGCAGTTCCGCTTCCAATGACCATCGAAGTTACAGTGGAAATATTTTTCCTTCTCCACAATCTTCTTCTTCGGCTCGCCCTTCTTTTTTTCTTCTATTTTCTGCTTCTTCATAGACTTTTTCTGTCCAAAAGACTTTTTCTTGGAAGAAGTCTGCTCCATAATCAAATCTGAGTCCTTTGAACTCTTAAAAGTTTGCTCAACAGTAACCAGCATATTCATGAACTTGGCGAAGGTGCACTGGAGCTTATTCATATGAAAGTTCATGATGAACTGTCCAGATGAATCATTCAAGGATTGCAGGATCACATCAATCTGCAGATCCTTGTCCATCAAGATATCGAGCTTCTCAAGCTCTTCTAGATCTTTGATCATTGCTAGGCAATTAGCTTTGATCGATTGCCCATCATGCATTTGCACCTTAAAAAGTCTCCTCGAAACTTGATAATGCGCTGCGCGACTCTGCTCATCGAACAACTCTTGCAGGTGCGCCAATATTTAGTGAGCAGTCCTAATGTCTTCATATTGGCACTGCAACTCATCTAACATTAAGTCCAACATGTAGCACCTAGCTTTGTTATCATTGTTCGACCACTTCTCTTGAGATGCTCTTTGATCTACGGTCAAATGTGCTAGTAAAGTGGGGTTGGTCCTAGTCCAATACATAGATCAGCTTTTTCGAACCTAAAATAATTTTGATGTTCTGTAGCCAATTCTTGTAAATTGGTTTGGTCAACTTATGGGTATCTAGGATTCGGGCTAGGTGGTTTGATACAAAAAATTTTCTGTAGAGAGTCAAAGTTTCTAGTTAGACTTGTAATTTGACTCAGCCAATTTATTTAGGAGTTTCATTTTTAAACAAATCAGACTCCCATTATTTTCTCGGATCCCTATACTTTCTTAGTAGAGATGCAAAAATCTCTGCAATCATTGATTTCTAGTGGATGGTGTGGTCCCACCGACTGGCTCACCATCTTGCCTAACAGTTATTGGTGATAGGTCAACTAATGAGTGGACAATCCTTGTCCAATGTTTCTCTAAATATGGTGCACCCAAACCTAATCTCTAATTCATGAAGCTCACCGTGCCTGGAATATTGCTCCACTTTTTAGTTAAGTCAAACCAACCATTTGCACAAATTGGATTCTTAATTGGATCCCTCACTATGTCCAAAATATTGAGCCCAACCCATCCTTCAACCCATAGTATCCAATGCCTAATAGACATGGTTGCATCTTTTCAGTGCAATTAAACCACTGTAACCAATCGAGAACAATCAATCTTGGAAAGGGCCCACACATTTACAATGATGGAAGACCTAGGACTTAATATTTTCTTAGGAAGATTTGATTTGGTCTCTTAGACTCAACTAGTCATAATATTTATGACTAACCTAGCGGCATGGGTTAGATCGAATCGTTAGCCACCTCAAACTAGAATTGAGTCGATCCAATCGGTCAAGTAAGTGAGATCAGTAGGAGGAATATGCCATTAACTCATTGTGAATGCATTCAAGTTGAGTAGCTTCCAATTAAAGACCACTAGTCATATCTGCCATACTTACCTTAGACATCGACTTGTCTGATAAGAATCGATCGGGTTAGCCTATAATCCAGGCTCGAACCACGGAGCCAAATTAGGTCTTAACTTGATCGACCATATTTGATTGTTAGTCGATCTTGATCCAGATTAATCCTAATAGGCTGATCAAATCTAAGCACTCTTGATCCCACCTAACCAACTCTTGATTCGATTTGATCAACCGCTAGACCTAATTGAGCTACCCACATCCGAATCCATGTTTAATGAAGATGTCTTAGATCTAAAAATTCATAATTTTTAGACCTAATTAATTTTATAAACTTATTTCTTACTTAAGTCCTAGGGTTCAATGACAAAACATGTATCAAAAATCCTAAGATTTTAGGATCTAGGATTTTGTAGAAAGATAAATTTTTGATTTTTGATTAAGGGCAAATGCATAGCACCCTTACACGCCATAAGAGCATCCCATCGAATGGAAAGAGAGGATCTTTAAATCCTTCTCACTCTTATGATCGGATGGCCAAGGGGAATACCTTAATTAGAAATATAAACTATAGTACAAAACTATTAGATCTAAAGCATATAACTATTCATGATTTAAGATCTAATCTATACATGTTTTACATACATCTCATGTATCAAATTTAACATTTAAATTTATGTTTCAGATCTTATTATATTTAATATAATATCTAAAAATAAAATTTTAAATGATCTCATTATAAAAATTTTTAATCTAGACTACTCATGACATAGATTTATCGAACTAGTCTAGACATGCATTGCATATGTCGTACATATGAAATTTCTAAATGCATCTCATGCTTTCAGATCTAATTATATCACATATAATATTTAAAATTTAACTAATCTAATCATATAATCTTTAAAAAAATTAAATGAACATTTCATAAATTTTTTTATCTAGACAATGACATTAAACTACAGATCTAGTCTAGATGTGCACTGCCTATATCATATATATCAAAATTTTAAATTAGATCTTATGCTCCATATCTGATTACATATAATATAACATCTGAAACTTAAATGATCAAATTATAAAAAATTAAATCAGATCTAATCTAAAACATGTTTGAATGACTACCATGATATAGAACTATAGATCTAGACTAGAACATGCATTGTATATATCAAATATATAATTTTAAAACATGCATTTTTTTATTTCAAATCTGATTGCATCTCATGTAATATCTAAAAATCAAAAATTAGATCATAAAAAAAAATTAGATCAAATCTAATGAAAAATCTAGAATAGGCAACCTGGCTCTGATATTAGTTGAAGAAAAAATCAGATTTTACTGCCGTAGGATGCATCTGATCGGATCAAATTTATAGCAAAATAATTTTAAATTTTTTTTATGATCTGATTAGGTCTGAGAGTTCTCAGATTTGATTAAATTGATCTAAAATTTATAAACAAAATAAAAATAAAATAGTGATATCTAATATCACTTAATTGGGTAAACTGTTTACTCGTGATGATCTGACGACTGATCTGAGGTTCTAGTTGAGCCACGTACATGCCCAGTCTCTACCAGTATCCACTTGGGTCAGATCTAGAAGTCTTCTTCTTCTAGATCTGATCTCCAAAGATCAAATCTGGTGTCTTCCTATAGAGCCTTCAAATCAAATTTTGAAAGCTGTGTTCATCCCATGAACACTGTCATCTCTCGCTGATATTCGCGCCAACGAAACTTGATCTTTGCTCATAGATTTTGCCCAACCTTAGGCATGGAGAAGAGGGAGAGGATTAGATGAGGGAGGCATGGAGATGGAGATTTTGGCAGGGCTTCACCATAGAGAAATTTCTTTACACAATAATTTACATAGGGCCCTTTAAATAGACCAAACCAAGAGTCCCTTCGCATGTGACTTTGAATAGGTTAAAGCCAACAAGCAGAAAGACTCTTCAATGATCTCCACGCCCCACACCACATTCTTCTAAATTTTTTGTGCACAAAAATCCAAAAAAATGGCATCAAAATTTGGATAAGCATGATGGCTTGGCGCACAACTCTTATCTCCCAAGAGTTTGAACTATTCAAACTTTTGACCCATTCAAACTTTGTTTGAATGGGGCCCCTCCAAATTTATCCATAAGGGTGCATGCCATAAGGGGTGTGGCCCTCTCTCCCTCACATAAATTCCAAGAGGGTGTGCACCCCAAGAAAGTCTTCAGGGGCGCATGCCCCTCTCTCTTTCTTTCCTACAACTTGGGTCAACATTTGACCCTTATCCTATTCCCATCATATGAGATTTAGGACAAAACCTTTTCAAGTCCCATCCAATAGATTTTGGGCAAGTCCTTATCAAGTTAAAATAAGCATTGATCATGCTAGGACTAGATTCAGTCAGATCAAGAAAAATTCATCTAGAATTTTTGAGAAAGGATTGTCCAAATTTCATCTCATAAGTTTAGGACAAGTCCTAATCTGGCAAAGATAATCCTTGTCTTGTTTCCATATTATGAGATTTAGGATAAGCCTTGATCAGGTCTAGACAAGGTCCAGTCAAATCAAGATAAATTCCTACAGAGTTTTTGGATGAATCTTATCCAAATAGTTTTAGAAATTAGTAGGTCTTGTCCTTTTTCATTCGATGGATTAGGACAAGCTTAGATCAGGTTAGGACAACACTTTTTTGATCTAGACAAGTTTCAGTCAGACTAAGACAGAGCCATACAAGGCTCCTGGGTAAGTCAAATCTAATTTGGCCAGTCGAGATGAACCAGAAAGATGATAGAAGAATATTAGGTTCAATAGTGTGCTAGCATGATTCTCTTGAACTTAATTAGATCTAATCCAAATCAATCAAACTGGGTTAGCTCAATTAATGACATCCAGACCCAAATTCTTATTTGTGTTATCCAGTTAGGTTCAGTTCTATATAGTAATAGGATATATCATGATCTTCATCATCGACATCATCGAAATATCTTTCGATGGATCAGAATTCTTTTAATTCATCCAATTAGAATTATCGATCATCAAGATAATTCTAACTGATCCTAAAATCCACCAATGACACCTAGCAGTATATGGTGGCAATCCATCAGAATTGAATAGTAAACCTCTCAGTGCAGCTACCTGTGTGATTGGATTCTTCTATCATGAGCCCTGATGGGAATAGGATTAAGGTGAACTCATCAAACCCAACACTCGTCATATGAATGAATCATTCGATTCGAGTCCGATGTGAAATCCTACAAGAAACTTTTTTCTATTATTTAACACTATCATGATCATGGATTTTAGGACTCAATCTCATGATCATCATAGGACCACTCCTCTACCGAGGTTGATAGATTCCATCCTGGTGCGATCCAATTTCTATAATGAACATGCTATAGCCAACATACACTTTAGGATTTCGAATAACTAGGAGATCGAGTTATGCTATAGTCAAACTATAATAGTCTCAAGGTGAATTGCTGATGCACCTTAGGTCAAATAACCAGACACATGACTACAGCGTCAAGCTAGTCATTGACGAGAAGGTAGACTCTCTTATGACTGCTCGAGGCAGTCATGCTCAGTGCCCTTGTTCTCAACAAGTACCTATACTCTCGCTCCGATGTCTCTACACCATAGACTCAAGACTCATCTATCCTAGAAAAATGATCGTATATCGATCTTTCAAATCGATCACCATCCTCATGATGATCCTACGATTGGAAGCAGTTTATGAGTTAATTATGATAACTCATACCTTAAATTCTCAACTCTTAAGAATATATGTTATCATGCCTATTAACTCAATGAATGTATCATAGATACTTTATACATAATATGATAGAATAAATATTTTTTTAATTAATTTTAAGTTAAAATTATGAAAATGCTCCTAGAAAGTAATTAACAAGTGTTGATCAATTTGGCTTCAGGGCACACATCTAACATATATAATATCATATTATATTATTTTTTATTATACAATATTATGCAATATTTTTTATTGCCATTTTATCATATCAAAAGTACTTTTTTTATTTTAGTTGCCAAACATATGTTAAAATTTCAAAGCACTTTATAAATATGGTTACCAAATAGTAAACAGCTTTTTATAAAAACTCTACTTCCAGAAGCTCTATTTCTTAAAAGCTCTACTTTCAAAAGCTGTACTGCCAACAACATTCCCAAACAGGGCCCAACTCCCTCTCAACCGCCCAACCCTTAGGTGTGAATGACTAGAGGCATGAAGCCTCTTGAGGTGCAAGCCCTCTTTTGGCGTGAGGAGTGGAGGAGTTGTGGTGCAACCTCTTGGTGTGAAACTCTTTTCACATTGGGATAGTAGGGCGTGAGAGAGTGGAGTCCTCAACATGGACTCCTCAACATGGACTCCTCCCTAGGGCATCAAAAGATCCCCTTGTGCCACCCAAAGTCTTTGGGTGTGGGGAGGGATTTAGCATGAAACAAATTTTTACATCTAAATAAGAGAGGGCGTGGAGAACTTCTAATGAGGCATGGACTCCTTTCTCATCTCATCCTTTGACCAGTCAAAGGTAGTTAGGAGTCTTAATTGATTGGGGATTAGGGTTTAGACATGTGCTAGCATGTTTGACTAAAATTCATTAGGATTTTAACTAAATACTTACTGAATTAGGACTTCTTAAGCTTAATCAAAAGTTCTTGATTAATTCTCTTTTGTATGTGATCCATTAGATTCCACATCTAGAGAGCAGTAGGCCCAGGCTCATGTGCACCTAATCCAATTAGAATCCTTCTAATTAATTAGGTCCAAGATACATTGAGCACATGTGTATCAATTAATTAGAACTCCTAATTAATTACTGAATTTACTTTTTAATTCATAAGAACTTACAAGTCAAGATTGACATCTAGCAATATATCTTGATACCCAGAAGATGTAGAATTTGATAGAACACCAAAATACCTTTCTGTGGCAAGTTACTGTGCAATTCAATCCTTTGACTACACATCCCAAATAGGCCATGGACATGAAATCATGTTAAGCCCAAATATTTATCCATATGTATCTCGATCTAATGGCGGTGATTCAGTTGATGAACCATTAGAAACTCTTTCTAATGTTCATCCTGCTCTGGCCAAAAACTCTCTAAGTCATAATCCTATTGGACCACATAGGGTGTTCTCTCCTCTTACAAGGAGTGACCGATTTCTTGTTGACCACTCACAATCTCCATGCACACTTCACCATACCTAGAACATCCCACATTATGTCTTAGAGAGTTATGCTAGGGTATGAACCAAAGTATGGATCCACATATACGAGGTATCATGGTGATCTCAGGTCTAAGGATCACTTGCACCACTTCCACTGGAGAATCATCTTTTCACATGCTTATAAGGCTTCATCAGATGTTCCTTATATGGATTAGTTCGATGAACTCATTCTCTAATGAGCACCTACATTATTGTATTAGTGTTCCCACATAAGTGATTATGAGATCAATCATCCTCTCTATCGAGTATACATAGGATATATCAATCTTACTAGTATCATCGATCTCCGACTTGATGATCCTACGATTGGGAACATTTTAGATTGGAGCTATCAAGATTTTAGGTTTCACTAGTATGATTCATCATGCCTCTAAAACTGTTGCTCTAATCTATGGGGTTCGTGATAATTTTTATTAAGTCATAATGAGATAATAAGATATAGCATATGACGAAACACAATGCCTTTTATATATATATATATAATATTCAATGTTATGTACATGAATAGGAAGATAAAATAGAAAAATTCCATCGCATCATCCATGCAATTGGCTTGCCAAGCACTATTCTTTCATATGGCTCGAGGTGGGCAAACCTGCAGTTGGGTCAAATTTTGGAGTTGCCACATACTTTTTATACCTAGGTCTAAAAATTTTGAAACCTAAAACTAAACCAAAAGGGAAAAGGGTTGGAAGGGAACTAAAGGGTAGGGTAAGGTCAAGAGTATAATAGGTGAAAAGATCCACCACACAAATGCCCTCGGCAAAAGTAATGTCCTTACCACTCAAGGGCCAGGGCATGACCATGTATGCCCAGTTGCTTGGCATTCACATGCATTGCCTCCATATTAGAAATCAAATCCTCGCTGGCCTTAGACCATGTTTCTTGCAAGGTTTAAGAGGTCTGACTTGGGGTTCCTGAAGATGGCTTGAGGTTGAGGTCACAGGGCCCTACCTTCCCTTAGATGCACAGACTAAAAGGAAAATTCAAGAAATGAACAAGAAAATAAGTAAGAAATTGAACTAGCAACTTAGGAAAACTCATGAAATCAAATTTGATTTTATTCATTAAGCATTAAGCAATTAATTATAGAAAATTTCATGCTATTGAAGTAAAGATTCACAATGTTCAAATTAAAAGAGGGGAAGGAAGAAAATCTCATTCCAATATGGTGGTGGTATTGAGGTGCTCTCTTTCTTGGAGAGGACCTTCTGGGAGCTCTCCTTTTTGTTGAGATGCTATTTAAGGGCTCCTTGTGAAGGAAAAAACCTTATTTTTCAGTTCAGATTTGATTGGATCAAGAGGAATATTTCAAAAAAATTTTCTCTAAGATCCTAATCAGATCTGAGACTCCTCAAATCTGATCTTATTGATCTAATAATAAAATTTTAAAAAAAATAAATTTAATTTAATTATACCTTTCTTTTGGATAATCCAATTATCCTGTGATGATCCCGATGTTTGCCTGAGATTCTGGATGTAGCCATGCAAGCGCCTGGCCTCTACCAGTATCCACTCAGGCAGGATCTAAAGATCTTTTTCTTCTCAATCAATTCTACAAAAATTAGATCTAGATCTAATCTTGAAGATCTTTAAAACTACTTTTGAAGAACAGCCATTATCTCTTGTAGCAGTGCTGCCTTCTTTCTTTCTTAGCATCTTTCACTTGCTTGGATTGCACCTTGTTCATGCCCAAAAGCCCTTGGGTGTGGAGAGGAGAGAGAGGACCAGAGGGTGGCATGGAAAAGGAGGGAGAGAGGCTTTGTGGCGTGGGCTAAAGGTAGAAGCATTAAATTCTAGGCACAGACAGAGTTTATATAGACCTTGCTATGTTATGCAGTGCCACATCATCCTAGCCAATCATGGCCCTTTGCACAATCAGATCTAAATCTGATTGGTGGAATGATATCACCTGATCCAATCAAATGAGAGACCCTCAAAACCCTCCTAAGGTAGCACCAAGATTGGGTCAAACAAGACTTCTTGGCACCACACAGTTTAATCCCCTAAAGCAACCCTGGAGTCAGCTTTATCCTTATGGAGCGCATGCCTCCCTAGGCATGCACCCTCTTTCTGTTTGTATTTTAGCAGGAGGATAAGTCCTCAGGTACTCTCCTATGGTTGCATGACACATGGGCAGATGTCTAAGTGTCTAGGGTCAATATTTGATCAATGTCCAAAAATAAGATTTAGCAGATGATCGAAAATGGTAGATGTTGTTTTAAATTTATCTCATAAATTAAGACAACCCTTTCCCAACCTAGGCAAGCTCCAGTCAGACCAAGTAAAGATTCTTGAGTGAGCCCAAATACATTTGGCTCAGTTGAGACAAGCTTTAATGATTGTTAAAGAACATTAGGCTCAATCATGTGCTAGAATGATTTTCTTGAACCTAATTGAATCTTATTCAAACCAATTGAACCAGGTTAGTCCAATTGATGACATCCAGATCCAAACCTTTATTTGTGTGATCTAGTTAGGTTTAGTTCTATATGGTAATGGGATATGTCTCGATCTCTATCATCAACATCATTGAAACACCTTTCGATGGACAAAACTTTTCTGATTCAGACAACTAGTATGATCGATCATCCAAATCATTCTAATTGCTCCCAAAATCCATCAGTAACACGTAGCAGCATATGGTGGCAACCTATCAAAATTGAAAGCGAACCTCTCGGTGCAGTTACCTATGTGATTAAGTTCCTCTATCTTGAGCTCCGATCAGATTAGGGTTAAGGTGATCTCGTCAAACCCTAATTTCCATCATATGAATAAATCATTTGATTCAAGTCCAATATGAAAATTCTAATAGAAACTCTTTCTATTATTTCAATCTTCCATAGCCATAGGCTTATGGACTTGATTATCATGATCATCATTGGGCTGCTCCTCATCCATCGAGGTAGATGGATTTCCTATTGGTACAATCCAATTCCTACAATGAATATGCTATAGCCAACATACACCTTAAGATTCTGAATGGCTAGGAGATCGAGTTATGGTGTAATTAAACTATAACACCCTCAAGGTGATCTATCGATGCACCTCATGTTAAAGAACTAGATACACCACTGCAGCTTCAAGTCAGTCATCGACGAGAAGGTAGACTTTCTTATGACTGCTCGAGGTGGTCATGCTCAGTGCCCTCGTTCTCTAACGAGTACTTGTACTCTCGCTCTGGTGTCTCTATACTGTAGACTCAAGACTCATCTATCCAAAAGAAGTGATCGTACACCAACCTTTCGGATCAATCACCATCCTCATGATGATCCTACGGTCGGAAGTATTTTATGAGTTAATAATGAAAATTCATGTCTTAAATTTTCAACTCTTGAAAATATGAACTATCATTATCATTAACTCTTGGGATGTATCATAAATACTTTCAAAATATACACTATGATAGAAAATAATCCATTTTATTATTTATGATCAAAATTATAATTTGGCCCTTAGAAGTGTATTACAAGTATCAGCCAATTTGGCTTCTAGGGCACACATATCTAACAAACTTCTATTTGACCTAAAGCCAATTGACTACAAATCTAAGTCCCATCTTCTCAAGGTGGGCTTCGATCTTCTGCTGGCTCAATGGCTTTGCAAGTGACTCTGCCACATTGTATGCCAAGTCGACTCTCTTGACCTCGACGTAACCTTTCTCAAGGTAATTACGAATGAGGCGGTATCGCTGCTCGATGTGCTTGGATTTCTGATGAGATCTTGGCTTCTTAGCAAGGGCTTTGGCATTATTATTATCACAGTATAGAGAAATGGCATCCGATGGCATCATTTCGATCTCTGCGGTAAACTTTTTATACCAAAATGCCTCCTTCGCAGCTTCTGATGCAGCGAGATATTCTACTTCCATGGTGAAATCTGCTATCATTATCTGCTTGAAACTCTTCTAACTGACAGCACCATCATTACACATAAATAGACTTTCAAATATCGACTTTCGATCATCTATATCGATCATAAAATCCGAGTCTGTATGCCCCTAGACATGGTGTTCTCCATTACCAAAAATCAACAACATATCCTTAGTTCTTCTCTAGTACTTAAGGATACATTTTACAGAAGTCCAGTATTCTTCATTTGGATTCAACTGATATCTACTCATGACACTCACAACATGGGCTATATCAGGTCGTGTACATAACATGGCATACATGAGGCTTCCTATTGCTGAAGCATAAGGGATCTTGCTAAGATCTTGCTCATGCGATCAATCTCCTCAAATGTGTTGGGACATATTTTCTTGGAGAGATGAATGCCATGTCTGAAGGGTACCAATCCCCTCTTGGAGTTTTTCATACTAAACCTCTTTAGCACTTTCTCTATGTACATCTTCTGTGAAAGACCTAGCATCCTATTCGATTTATCTCTATAGACCTTAATTCCTAGAATGAAGAATGCTTCTTCTAGGTCTTTCATGGAGAATTATTTAGATAACCATATTTTAATTATGGTTAATATGGAAATATCATTTTCAATAAGAAGGATATCATCCACATACAGTATGAGGAAGACAATAGTGCTCCCACTGATTTTTTTGAAAATACATGGTTCTTCCTCATTCTTGATGAAATCAAACAATTTGATCATATCATTAAAACGAGTATTCCAGCTTCGAGATGCTTGCTTAAGTCCATATATGGACCTTTGCAGCTCACATACTTTGTGATCAATATCACTGGATGTGAAACCTAGCGGCTATTCCATATAGATATCTTCCTCAAGGTATTCATTTAAGAATGCCATTTTCACGTCCATTTACCATATTTTATAATCGAAATAGGTTGCAATAGCATGTAATGTGCGGATGGATTTTAGCATGGCTACTGACGAAAAGATATCCTGATAGTGAATTTGTTCGCATAGACTATACCCTTTTGCCACTAGTCTAACTTTGAATGTCTCCATATTCCCAACTGCACTAATCTTTCTCTTGTAGATCCATTTACACCCAATAGGTACTATATCTTTAGGTAGATCTACTAAGATTCAGACTTGATTTGAGTGTATCGAGTCAATTTCTGACTTCATTATCTCTAACCATTTCTCGAAGTCGATATCCGATATCGTCTCATCATAGGTTTTGGGATCATCACCATGAATCCCATTACCTATGAGGAATATTTTCTCTACTTCCTCTGAAATAGTATCTAAGTACCTCTCAGGAGGACAAAAAATTCTTTTCGATTTATGAAATGGAGGAGGTAGTGATTGTATTGGCTCAACCTAATTTAGTTTCATAGGGTCCTTAGCTTGTAGCACTTGTGAGATTTTCTTCTCGAGCTTGATCTACTTTCTACTGCCACCATCTTGAATAAACTATTTTTCAAGAAAGATGGCATGCTGACTCACAATCATATTATGGTCTTCTGGAATGTAGAAATAATATCCTAATGACTTTTTAGCATATCCTATGAATCTATAGTCTAACTTATCCGCTTGTTGTCTTTTGACATGAGTCGAATAATCCCAAATTTTGAGATGACTCAGACTTAGTTTCTTACCATGCCATATCTCATACGGTATGGCACGAATGATTTTAGAGAGAACCTTATTCAGTAAATATATAGCAGTTAACAAACTATGTCCCTAAAAAAAATCAGGAAGGTCTGTGAAGCTTATCATGGATCGGATCATATCTAATAGGATCCAATTCCTCCATTCTGAAATCTCGTTGAGTTGAGGTGTTCTAGGTGGATTTCATTAAGAGACTATGCCATATTGCTTGAGATAGTCTAGAAATTCTCGACTAAGGTATTCACTTTCTCGATCTGATTGAAGAATCTTAATAGATTTTTCTGTTTGCTTTTCTACTTCATGTCTGAATTTTTTAAACTTTTTAAAGACTTCAGATTTGTGTCTCATAACATACACATACCCATACCGAGATATATCATTGATAAGGATTATGAAGTAGATAAAGTTGCCTCTAGCCAGCACACATCCCGCACACATCAGTATGTACTAGGGCAAGTAGATCCGTGGCCCTTTCCCCATGTCCTACAAAAGGGAGCTTAGTCATTTTGCCATAAAGACATGATTCATAAATTGGATATGACTCGAAAGTCAACGGACTCGATAGCCTAATTTTCTCTAATTTGTTAACCCTATCTTCTACTATATGACCTAGCCCTAGGTGCCATAAATACCTATCATTTGGACTATCCCTAGGTCATTTTGATCTTATGGCATTCATATTTTGCTCGATATTAAAGATAGATACATCAATATGTAACTGGTAGAGATCGTTAATAAGAAAATCACTTGCAATTTTATTTTTTTCATAAAGAATATTACAAAGGTCCTTAAAAAAACTAATTACATAGCCTTCTTGTGCTAAATATGAAACAAAAATCAAATTTCTGCTTGTAGTAGGCACATAATAATAATCCTTAAGTACTAAATCTAAGCCCGATGTAGTCGAAGAGGGTAGGTTCCCATGGCCACAGTAGCAACCCTAGCTTCATTTTCGATATGTAGGATCATCTCACCATCCCTCAACCTCCTGCTATCCTCAAGATCCTGCATGGAAGTGTATAAATGAGTACTAGAACTAGAGTTAAGCATTCAACTAGATGCAGAAGAAATCATAAGGTTAGATTCAATAACGAGCATACCTTCAGAAGGACCTGTCTCCTTCTTATTCTTCAGGATGGCCAAGTATATAGGATAGTTCTACTTCCAGTAGCTGTTAGTATTACTTTGAAAATACTTTTCTTTATCAGTGGCCTTCTTCTTCAGTTCTGCCTTCTTTTTCTTTCCACCTTCCACCTTCTATCTTTTCACAGACTTCTTCTTTCCAAAAGACTTTCTCTTGAAATAAATCCATTCCATAGCAATTACTAAGTCTTTAGAACCTTTCATAGAAAGCTCAACAGTAATCAGCATATTCATAAGCTCGACCAAAGTATTCTGAAGTTTATGCATATGATAGATCAGATGAACTGCCCATACGCATCAGTCAAGGATTGCAGAATTATATCATTTTGCAGATCCTAGTTTAACTTCATCCTGAGCTTCTCAAGCTCTTCTAAGTCCTTGATCATCATCAGACAATGATCTTGGACTAACTGTTCATCATGTATTTTAGCCTTAAACAGTCATTTAGTAACCTAATATTTGGCTGTGCAAATCTTTTCACCAAACAACTCTTGCAGGTGAGCTAATATTTGACAGGCAGTCTTGTTATCTTCATGTTGGTGCTAAAGCTTATCAGACATTGAGCCCAACATGTAGTATTTGACCTTATTATCTTCATCCATCCACTTGTCAAAAGATGCTCTCTGTTCAGCAGACGGATGAGCTGGTAAGATGGGGGGATCCTGGTCTAATACATGAGTCAACTTCTTGAAATCCAAAATGATTTTAAAGTTTTGGAGCCAATCCTTGTAATTGGGTCCAGTCAGTCTATGGGTGTCCAGGATATGGACTAGTGGGTTGGACGCAGACGTTCTCTTTTTTTCTATAGAGAGTCAAAGTTTTTAGTTAGATTTTATAATTAAGACTTGATCAATTTATTTAAGGATTTGATTTTTAAATAAATTAGCTTTCATTATTTTTTTGGATTCCTACACTCCCTTTGTATAGATGCAAAAATCTCCACGATTACTGATTTTTAGTGGATGATGCAATCCCACCAACTGACTCATCATCTCACCTAATAGTTATTAATGATGGGTTAGTCAATGAGTGAACAACTCTTGTCCAATGATTCTCTAATCATGGTGCACTCAGACTTAGTCTCTAATTCATGAATCTCACCATGCCCAGAATATTGATCCATTTCTTAGTTAAGTCAGACCCACCATTTGCATAGATTCGATTTCTAATTGGGTCTCTCATCGTATTTGAAATATTGAGCCCAATCTATCCTCCAGCCCGTAGCATCCAATGTCTAATAGACATGGTTGTATCTTTTCGATGCAACTGAACTACTGTGATCAGTTGAGAACAATCAACCCTGGGAAGGGCCCGCACATCTATAATGATGGAAGATCCTAGACTTAATCTTTTCTTAGAAAGATTTGATTTAGATCTCTTTAAACTTGACTTGACATAACCATAATCATTATGACTAACTTAGTGGCATGGGTCAGCTTGGATTGTTAGCCACCTTAGGTCAGAACTGGACTAACAAATATGGCCAGGTAAGTGAGACTGATGGAAGGGATATGCCATTAACTTGATAAAATAGCATTCGAGTTGAGTAGCTCCCAATTAAAAATCAGTCAATCGTATCTTTCAGACTTATCTTAGACATTAAATTGTTAAGCCAGAACCAATCGGATTAGCCTACAATCCAGACTCTAACCACTAAGCTTAATTAAATCTTAACTCGATCGATCACTCATGTGACTCGACCATGACCCAGACTTAATCCTATTATGGTCAATTTAAGTACTCTTGATCCCACCTAACCAACTCTTGATTCGATTTAATCAATCGCTAGACCTAATTGAGCTACCCAAGCTCGAACTTAATTTTATGAATATGTCTTAGATTTAAAAATTCTTAATTTTAGATCTAATATATTTCATAATCTTAATTCTTAATTAAGTTTAGAGTTCATAAACAAAATATGTATATAAAATTCTAGGATTTTAGGATCTAGGATTTTACAGAAAATAAATTTTTTATTTCTGATTAAGGACGAATGCGCAGCATCCCTATACACCATAAGAATACCTCATCGAATGGAAGGAGAGGGCCTTTAAATCCTACTTCGTTCTTATGATTGGATAGTCAAGGAGAATGTCTTAATCAAAAATATGATAAATCTATAAAACTAGTTAGACCTACATCATATATCACATATATAAAAAATTGATCTAACTAAAAATATGTTTTGCATACATCTCATGTATCATATCATGCATATTTTTAGATCTAAATTATCTCATAAATATTTAAAAAATAAGATTTAAATTTGATCATATCAAATTAAAATTTATTCTAGATAATTTTGTAGAACTATTCTACAACTAGTCTAAACATGCATCTATCATATCTCATATGAATAAATTAAATAAATTTATTTTCTATTTTTTAGATCTAATTATAATATTTATAATATCAAAAAATAATAAATAAATAGATCTAAAAATTATAATTAATTAAATTAAAATTATGATTATACTAAACTACACATAGAATAATTCTATTCCTTGTCTAGTCATGCATCTCATACATCTTAGATCTAGATTATTTAATTTTTAATTTTTTAATTTTAGATCTAATCACATCTAATATGACATCTAAAATCACCTAATTATTAGATTAAAAATATATTAAAATTAGATCTAATAAAATATGGAATCTGGCTCTGATACCAATTGAAGGAAAAAGTCTTATTTTTTGGATCAGATTCGTTCAGATTTAATTGGATCAAGAGGGATATTTTAAAATTTTTTTCTATAAGATCCTAATTAGATCTATGACTCCTCAGATCTGATCTTATTGATTTGATAATAAAATTAAAAATAAAAATTTAATTTAATTTAATTATATCTTTATTTTGGATAATTCAATTATTCTGTGATGATTCCGATGTTTGCCTGAGATTCTGGATGTAGCCACGCAAGTGCCTAGCCTCTATCGATATTCACTTAGGCAAGATCTGGAGATCTTCTCTTTCTCAGTCAATCCTCCAAAATTTAGATCTAGATCTGATCTTGAAGGTCTTCAAAATTGCTTTTGAAGAACAGTCGTTGTCTCTTGCAGTAGTGCTGCCTTCTTCCTTTCCTGGCGTCTTTCACTTGCTTGGATCGCACCTTGTTCGTGCTCAAAAGCCTTTGGGCATGGAGAGGAGAGAGAGGACCAGAGGGTGGCATGGAGAAGGAGGGAGAGAGGCTTTGTGGCATGGGTTAAATGCAGAAGCATTAAATTTTAGATGCAGATTGAGGTTTATATAGATCCTGCTGCACCATGTAGTGCCACATCATCTTGGCAATCATGGCCCTTTGCGCAATCATATCTAAATCTGATTGATGGGATGACATCATCTAATCCAATCAGATGAGAGACCCTCAAAATCCTCCTAAGGTGACGCCAAGACTAGGTCAAATAAGACTTCTTGGGGCTACATAGTTTAATCCCCTGAAGCAACCCTGGAGTTCCATCTATATGGGACTCCAACTTTATCCTCATGGAGTGCACACCTCCTTAGGCATGTGCCCTCTTCCTATCTACATTTTAGTAGGGGACAACTCCTGAGGTACTCTCCTATGGGTGCATGACACATGGGCAGATGTCTAAGTATCCAGGATCAACATTTGACCAATGTCCAAAAACAAGATTTAGCAAGTGACCGAAAATGACAGATGTTGTTTTAAATTTATCTCATAAATTAAGACAATCCTTTTCTGACCTGGGCAAGCTTCAGTCAAACTAAGTAAAGATTTCTAAGTGAGCCCAAACTCATTTGGCTTAGTCGAGACAAGCTTTAATGATTGTTAAAGGAGAACATTAGGCTCAATCGTGTGCTAGCATAATTTTTTTGAATCTAATTAAATCTTATTCAAATCAATTAAACTGGGTTAGTCCAATTGATAACATCCAAATTCAAACCCTTGTTTGTGTGATCCAGTTAGGTTCAGTTCCATATGATAATGGGATATATCTCGATCTCTATTATCGACATCATTGAAACACCTTTCGATGGATCAGAATTTTTTAGATTCAGACAACTAGTATGATCGATCATCCAAATCATTCTAATTGCTCCCAAAATCCACTAGTGACACCTAGCAGCATATGATGGCAATCTATCAGAGCTGAAAGTGAACCTCTCGATGCAGTTACCTATGTGATTAAGTTCTCTATCTTGAGCCACGATCGGATTAGGGTTAAGGTGATCTTATCAAACCCTAATTTCCGTCATATGAATTAATCATTCGATTCAAGTCCAATATGAAAATCCTAATAGAAACTCTTTCTATTATTTCACTTTGCCATGGCCATGGGCTTATGGATTTGATTCTCATGATCATCAAAGGGCTGCTCCTCATCTACCGAGGTAGATAGATTCCCTATTGGTGCAATCCAATTCCTACAATGAACATGCTATAGCCAATATACACCTCAGGGTTCCGAATGGTTAGGAGATCAAGTTATAGTGTAGTCAAACTATAATACCCTCAAGGTGATCTGTCGATGCACCTCATGTTAAAGAACCAGACACACCACTGCAGCTTCAAGCTAGTCATCGACGAGAAGGTAGACTTCCTCATGATTGCTCGAGGTGGTCATGCTCAATATCCTTGTTCTCTAACGAGTACATGTACTCTCGCTCCGATGTCTCTACACCATAGACTCAAGACTCATCTATCTAAAAGAAGGGATCGTACACCAACCTTTCGAATCAATCACCATCCTTATGATGATCCTACGGTCGAAAGCATTTTATGAGTTAATAATGAAAATTCATGTCTTAAATTTTCAACTCTTGAAAATATGAACTATCATTACCATTAATTCAAGGGATGTATCACAGACACTTTCAAAATACACACTATGATAGAAAATAATCTATTTTATTATTTATAGTCAAAATTATAATTTTGTCCTTAGAAGTGTATTACAAGTATCAGCCAATCTGGCTTTTAGGGCATACATATCTAACACCTTGCTCGTTTATTTACTCTCTTGAACTTTCTTGTATCTATAATATGGATCTAGACTTGGAGAAGGAGGGGGTGGCTAGATCTTTGTTTCTTGGAGGTCTTTAATGGTGAATTCAAGGCTTTAGAGAGCTGTGGAGAGGTTGGGCGAATTAATGGCAGAAGGGTTTCCATAAGATTTCTAGTTCCATTACCTAATCCTATGGGTAGATGCTATACCCACCCCCCCCCCGAAAAAAAAAGAGGCCAAGAGTTCAAAAGATTTCGAAAGAGCTGGAAGATTTCCCTTTCCCTTCCATGGAGGTGGTGTTTATTGGTGAGGAGTGGCTGTCTCAAGGGTTGAGATTAATCCTTCTAGAGAATATTAAAGGTCAAATGACTTAAGTGAGTCCAAGTGTCAAGTGTTGATGGGTTCCTTGACTTTCACATGAATCACGGTTCATAAAGGGCTACAATTTGGTTTTAAGAAGCACAAACTGATCCAATGGTCAGTTCTAAAACAAATGGGTGGCATGGCTCGGCTGGTTGAATCACTCTGAAAATGTCACAAAACTGGGTGACAAGAATTGACCAAATATTAAACCTGATTGACTAGCCAACTTTGGGTTGTTGGAAAATGGGGTTAGTGAAGTTGGATTAAACTGAAACTTTTTGTAGGTATAAAGTAGGTATGCAGGAGTATGTTTGGATGGATCAATCTGAGTTGGTTTGGCCAGGAGTCAGGTATGGTTAGATTCTAGTTGATAAGACCATTATGACTCAAATTTCCATTTTGAACATGAAATCTTGAAAGTCAAATAAAAGAGATAATGGAATTGATTCTAGAAGTCTTGGAGGTATTCTATAAGATATAGGTATTGTTTGACCATGGTTTGACCCAGGATTGATCTAGGGTTGACAATGTTTCTATTGTACTTTTGGGCTTTTAATGGCTTTGGTAGGCAAGTTTTGGTGAATTAAGGTTTTTTGTGTCCTTGATTGGAGCTTTCATTTATGCAAAGAGCCATTAAAGAGGGCAAGTAAGGTGTCTACACACATTTGGTCAAGTCTTTATGAGAGTTATTATTTTCAAATTGGTAGAACATTGCGGTGATGCATGTTTAATTATTGTTAATTTCTGATGTGATCAAGGTTCGTTCATAGTTGGGAATAGACACAATTTAATTGAGCAAAGTTCAAGTGATGCATTTCATTGGTTAGTTAGGTCCATGGGGGCTCACCTACGCTACTTGCTTGGCCATAAGGTCAAGATCGTGTTTGGTTTATTATCTTGCATTGGTCATGGTTATTGAAATTAACATGGGGTTTAGTTATTTCTTGTTGGCTTATTGTGAGACTTGCAAAGCCTTAACAAAGGAATTTATGGAGCTTTTAAGAGGTTTCTCAGAAAATTTTACAATTCTTGTGGCAGCTAGGATGTCTTTCTTCAAATTTTGCTTTGAGTCCCTAGAAGAAACTTGTATATTTGGCAGACTATTTGGAAGTAAAAAGCATTTGATGTTTGTGTGGAGCTGTTTAGGGGCTGCTATCTATGGTTGGTTATTAAGTGCTCGACCTTTCAACTCTAGTTTTTCCTAAACCTTTCCACTCTATTTTATCCTTCATAAAATTAATTTCTTATCACAAGCAGTTGCATTGGTGAAAACATCCAGCAATTGTTTAGTTGATATGGTTGTTGTCTTGTTGGCTTGCCCCTACCTTTTGTGCAGTAGTAATGTACCAAATGATAGTATTGAAGTCCAATGTATCACTAAAAGACACTTGTAACTAGATTGGTGTTTGTTTTAAGGCACCAACATGGTGATTTTGCTGGGGATATCTGAAATCTAATAACAACTAAGATATCAGTGAATAATTTCTATTTAAGTTCTATGTTTAGGCAGCTTTGGTAGTTTTTCAGTGGGCTGATATCTTAAAGGAAACCTTTGATAATTGAGTAACTTGCTAACTGCATATAGCAGAGGCGAAAATGTATAGGATAACAGAATTTAATGTGCACATTTAAAAGTTAATGACCTGGTTACCGTGGCTCAGACTCTAGGTGCGAGGGGTTTGACCATGGGCCAGCAATTTCAAACTGAATGCTTAGGATGTCCAAATCCGCATTGTGAGTATTTAGGTTAGCACAAATGTAATTATGAACAACTCGGGTGCTAGCAGTGGACTGGTGGTGGCTTAGAAGAGTTCCAAAAGTTGGAGACAAAGCTGTGGAGTGTTTTGATGGAGGTTGTGATTGGGTGCTTGTAGTAAACACAAACTACTAATAGTGTAACCATTCACGGTATGTGCTAGCTTGTGCCCATGCTGATGTGTGCCAAGCACAGATAGGCATGCCAAGTATCATGCCGGTGCCATGGTATCATGTGATTGGCACCTGACAGTTAAAACCTTGATTCAAATGGAGTCATGAAGGAATGAAAATATAGCATGGATAAGAACAAAGTTACATGAGTTATGTGATTGCAACAGTTTCTCTCTTAGCCTGTGTTAGAAAACTAGACTAGAAAGGAAATTGAAAAACTTATTGTTGATATGTCAAGGACAATGTTTTTGCAAAAGACAATGCAATTTGTTTTTTTTCCTTTTTCAGTAAGGTGGTGGTTACAGTTACGTAATTTACTTTTAATAAGGATCAAGATTATATAACCTTCATCATGAACTGAGATGTACTATATTTAAGATTATGGTAGCACTCTTATTCAGATAAAATCTTTTATGTGGTCATTGAATAAGGCTAGAAATTTCACATTTGACATGATGGATTGAAGGAGAATCCTAGAGATAAAGAATGACCACTGACATGATTGGGTTTGCTATATATTTAGAAGATCACAAGAAGTAAACATCTCAAAACAATATTGCGATTTGCTTTTATATTCAAAAAAATATGACTATCATGACTGGGAGGTTTTGCTCGTTTCGAGATTTAGATCAAGGTAGCAAGATAAGCATCAACAAAAGGAGCGTTCAGATTTTCAAGCCAAAATCATGGTCTAGCCTGATATACAGTTTCAAATCTATGATGGACGGTGGTATGCGTTCAAATGTGATCCAGATCTTGCTTTGTATGCTCATGGATGGATGAATTAATGCTGTTCAAAAAGAGGCCAGATTCAAGATCAGAATGGATTTCATTCATACATCATGCCAGAACAATGGCATAAATAAAGCAAATGATGACTGGTTATGATTAGAATTGAAAATTTCTATGGTTGTGTATTCGATCATGAGATTTTAACGTGCTCTACATGATCATATGACATAGTATTGTTGAAATTAAAAGATCTTGTTTTCAAGTTCTTATTACTACTATAATTATGTGAGAGCATATTAGTATTTCATAATCTAATATAGTTGAACCATGATCACATATAAAATCAAGGTTCCAATTAGAGTCCAAGTGCTGATTAACTATATGGTATTGAAAGTGGAGCAAAGACATCATATAAAAAATTATTAGCACTACAATCTTGATTAGGTCCAATTAAAGATGATAAAGAAACTTGAGAATGATTTCTTTGGTTTATCGTTGAAGTGAGATCATATCCAACTTTCATGTTAAAGTAACATCATAACAATCAGAATTGGATAAGTGTTGGGAGATTAAAATCAAGGTTATGATTCAGAAAAAGGAATCGTGAATGGTATCACAAAGTAGTCCTGGGCATGTTATTGCAATGCTCTCCTATTGGCAGACTGAGTGCTTAGAGTCAAGATTAAATTACAAAGGGAAACTAAGATCTGAAATGTGCCTAAAATGTTGGGATCAAATACTCTCTCTTGAAGCCATATGATTTCTTCTTGTAAGGATCATGACTGTATTAGGTTCATGAAAACTTGAGATGATTATAAAATCCTGATCGTGATTGTAAACTTATCCAACTCCATGATCATCAATTCGAGGAGATTATGGTCATGAGTAGTGGATATAGTGCAGTGTGATCATGATTGCATTTGAGACGATCCTGAAAGATGGTTTGAAGACTGTGAAAGTGAGCACTCTTTAATGACCAATGGTTCTTTAGGATTGTTGTGAAAAAAGATATGCAGGTACAGCCTTTTGTTTGCATGATGCACAAAATAAGTAATATGGTAAGGTCGGCAGGCTGAATTATGCAATATTGAGGTACTTTTCTCTCTGTATTACTATTTTGGATTGGCTCCCTCATTCTCTTAGCATCCTCATCCTCTCAGCATTTGGGCTCCGACTTTTCATCTAGACATTTGTTAATTCTTGCCATTAGATGATGAATGTTTGATCAGTATTTGTTCAGCACGCAGACTATATTTTGCCTCTCTCATGATATTGATTCCACTCTTGCCGCTACAGGTTGAAGCTCTGGCTCTTTGTTGCATGTGTTGTCTCCTTTGTCTCTCTTGCTGCAGCGGCGGGTTTGCTAATACAAGACGCCCTCACAGATAAGGGCCCTTCTGTGTGGACAGGTGTTGCAAGTGTCCTTCAATGTGTGTTTGTCTTGATCAGGTATTCCTGCTTGGTTCCACTATATGCATCTCCCATCATGGAATGCTATATAACATTGATATCACTTGCAGTGGGCTGATCTACTGGACTTGTCATTGGGAAGGATAAAATCTTGTCCACATTTGAAGTGGACATGTAAAGATAAAGCGACCACAGACTTGGTCACTGAGAAATAGAAAGAGCCAAAAATATAAGGGAAAAGAAAAGAACCTTGTGTAATTTTTTCATTTTGTATATCAATAGCATTCTGTAAATGAAGGAGATGCTGTGATACGCATGGTTCTCTGAATTAATCATTATGCATCTGGTTCTAGTTTTGAAAAATTTGATTTGAGTGGCCGGGTAAACTGACTGAAACCAAGTAAATCCTTGTCGTGCTATATGCTCCTTTTTTTCATTTAGTATGTTTCATTCTCTTTCTTTTCAGTTTTTTTGGTTGGAATTGCGAGGCGTCATATTTGTGGGAGACGAGATATGATAAGCGCCGGATCTACTCCATAATTACCACTTTCCTAGTGCCTAGCATTGAGTTTTACGGGTGGCCAACACTTTATTTCATCAAGTTGGCGGTAGGGGTGTGTTTTATCTTGTAATACCCCTAACCAAAAATGCAAAGTTGCATGGATATTAAAGGAGAGGGAAACAAAAAAAAAAAAAAGGAATTAAGCCAGCACATGCGGAATTAGCGTGGAAGGAAGAACTCTCCTCCGATAAGAACCCTAGCCCATCCAAAAATTGGAGTTAAAAACAAACTCAAATTCCTTTCCATTGAGATCTATTTAAAGGTCAAACTCTTTCTTCCTCTTCGGAAAATCGAGGATAGCTGCCCTTTTTCCTCTTTTCTTCTTGGATTACTGACAGCCTGATCTTGCCTTTCGCTATTAGAAATTGGAATAAATTTCATCAAAGATTAGGTAAATTCTTTCCACATCTCCTTTAAAATCTTTCATAAGTCCCAAGCATGAATTTTAGCTGAAATTATTGTCGAAAACTTCTTAAAAGGATCTGATTTTGGATCCATTGTTTTACCGTTGATTTTTTTGGATTTTTTTCGTTGCCATGGGCCATCACTAGTTACTAGACTTGGCCGATTGTTGCCCTCAGACTGCCCTCCGAGCGGCATTGGCTAGGAGAAGAACCTCTCTTGCCTCGAAAAAAGGGGATAAGTCTGCGGGTCCTCTATTTCACCATGGAAAATAAAAAAGAACAAAAAAAAAGAAAAAAAGAAAAGAAAAGAAAAGAAGAAAGATAGAGTTTCTTTCTCTTCCCTCTCTATCTTTTTTGATCTTGAATCCCCACTATTCTCACTAAAATTTGATTTTCTCTTTCCAGAAGATTCATTTTCTTTTTCTACTTCCTCTCTCCAATTTTCCTTCTCTATTAGAATTTTTGGATCTTAGAAAAAAAGAAAAAGAAAAAAGAAGAAAGGAAGAAAAGAAAAAAAGAAATTTTCTCTCTTCTCTTTTTCTCTCCTCTTTCTCTCTCTACTTTCTCTCTCTATAATTTTCTCTATAATTTTTTTTTAGAATTGTATCTCTCTCTAGATTATTTTTTTCTCTTAGAATTTTCTAGATTTTTTAGAAGATTAATGATGAATTTGAATGACCCTAATGAAAGAATCCTGATTCGTGATCACCGGACAGCATGTCGCATCCATCTTGATCTGACCAAACATCATTAGATTTTATCATCCATGATTTTATTGAATTATTTATGTAATAATTTCATTATGATTTGATTAAATTATCTTAATCGATTGATCTGTTAGACTATATCATCTGATTAGTTCTAATTTATCTTCGTAGTTTTTCTCCTCTCTAACCTTGTTTCTCTACTTGATTTATGAACTCAATGAAAGATTTTTGATCTTGTCACTTTGAATCTGATTTGACCCAGATAAATAGACTTTAAACCATTTTATCAATCGAACAACATATCTGTACCATTCGAGTTTTCATCGAATATCATAAAAGTTGATCTTTATTGATTTCTATTGAATCCTTGTATCTATAATGATCTTGATTATCAGATAGTATACCGACCTTCATCTTGACCTCTTGTCGAACATGATTGATTTGATTACTCTCAATTTTTGTTGAACCATCTATTCTTAGTCTAATCTTGATCGATGAAGTTAGGATGATCGGATCAATCTGGATTGTGGGATATAACTACATCAACCTGTCTTTTCAGATTATTTGTACCCTTTCTAATTATTGAAATCGATCATATATAGAATTATAAATGTTCAATAATGGGGTACTGCAATATGACCTATGAACAAAAAATTTTAGAAAGAATTACTAAAATTATATGGATTTGTTAGAATGTATATGAGATAAGTAATGTTTCATCTTTTTCTAGATTTATTAGCAGATTATAATATATTTTCTTAACATGATTTATGACATGATGCATGAATTTGATTTATGATATTTTATTATTAAAAATATTTTATTTTAAAATATTATGATGAAGCATAATTTAAAGTATTTATCTTATTATACATGATACTTGATTGATTTCGATACCACATGATCATATAAAATTTATCAAATTGGAATAAAAAATATAAATTATGAAAGAAATTATGATTTAAGACGATTTGAACTCTTAGCCTAATTATATGGATGATCCTGCCAATGGGGGCAATATGTTGGTAATTAATTAGTCATGAGGGTATATATTGCCAGCAAGACCAGCGACAAACCATCAGCGAGACCAGCGATTCCAAAAGACTTTGCTGCCTGATGATTCATAGCTCACCGCAAGATGATATATGGTGTTATGATCATGCTGTAGGAATAATATGGTCATAGCTTATAATTGACGAGAATTTGATGATTTGAAAGAAAATTGAATTCTTGAAAGAAACTTAAAAATATTGAATTTGGTATGATAAATATTTTGATAATACTGCATATTTAAAATTAATTTTGAATTGATAACTTTTATATGCTTATTTTTTATAAATAATTATTTAATTTATTTGCTTAATATAATCTAGTTAAAGTGATCATTGCTTACTGGGCTGTCAAGCTTATTACCCCTATTTTATTTTTTTCATACATTTTGAGAACTAAGATGATACAAGGATATATAGAAGAGTAATTAGAAATAGAATCTTGATAGTTTTATTTTATATTGAAAACTCAAATTTGATCTAAGAATCCTGCTGGGGATAAACTCCGCTCCGATCGAAGTCTAGTTTGATGCTCAGCCTAGTGCAACCGGTAGTCACGAAAGATCTTCAGCGGACGAGCCTTAGCCGAACTCCTTCAATTGGTCGAACTCTTTAGAGATCGAGCCCCTTCCGAACTCCCCAGCGAATGAGCCTTAGCCGAACTCCTCAGCGGTCGAACTCCTTAGCGGATGCCTCCCAGACATCTCCTTCGGTCGGACTCCTGGATCCCTCCTTCAGACGGACGCCTATGGGAGTCGAACTCCTTCCGGGCTCCTTCAGCTAGTGTTCCTCCCGGGCAATACTTTCCAACCATATTCTCTTCAGGAGTTCGAACTCCTCCAAATGGGTACACGTCAAAGCTCTTCAACCCTCCATTCGATCTTAAGTGGCTCAGTATTGGATGGCTGCAGCCGTCACCATCAGTCCACTGCGGACGACAGCGACCCGCTACCGAGCGGCAATGGCTATCACCATCAATCTATTGTAGGCAGCACTGCAGACGACACCTTCCCCCGGGATTGACTTCGTCAGACCTCGAGCAATCCGCTACCTAATAGCTGCAGGCATCACCATCAACCCACTACGAGCTCCATCTATAAAAAGGATCCTCCAGATATGTTTTCTCTAAGCTCTGAGCTCTTCCCCAAAACTCTACCGAGCTCTCATCTGAGCACTCTATTTTTGTTGGCCAAAAGAGCTGACTTGATCATCGGAGGATCCTATCGGAGCCACCATCCCGACTCTGGATAGAATTTTATTTTGCAGGTCACCGATGGTGACCTTGTCCACCTCCACTCCAGCTCGATTCAACGACGATCAAATTCTACACCAATACATTAGCACTAAAGGAAGGGCCCCTATCTCTGAGGTTTTCTTGTTCTTAAAGGAGTGCTCAGCGACGACCTCCCTCCTTCCTCTCCAGAGTTCTTTTCCAAGAGAAAATGCCCCATAGGAGAGCTTCGACCCGACGATCGGTAGCCTCCATGGTTTGATCCCATTCAAATCCATCTACTCCCGCCCCAATCTCGGCAACCTAGGTTTCACCTGTGGCTGCGGTGGATGCGGAGCAGTTCAACCTGCTCGTCCAGCAGATTCATGGCCTCACAAAGGCGATGCAGGCAATGCAGGCCATGCACCGGTAGGCCCTAGCACCAGCTCAATCGGTGTGGAATTCTTCAGAGCCCTATGGTCCGATCCAGGAATGGCCGACTTGGGCTACCCGACTGTCGATCCTCGGAAGAGGGAAGCAAAGGATGGAGGCCCCCTGCTCGAACCACGACTTGACCCAGGGGGAAGCTTCACACCCATTCTACCAAAAAACCTTGGAGATCAAAGATCGTAAAGATCTCTTGGAACAAAGGCTCTTAGAAATGAGTCGACGAATCGAAGAACTTCGTCACACTCTCTCCTCACGTGGTAATGACATTTGTACTGACCCTCCTTTTTCATAAAAAATTATGCAGGAACTGATCCTGTCAAACTTCAAGCTTCCATAGTTCGAGAGTTATGATGGGACCACCGATCCGATCAACCACTTAGAAGCCTTTCAAACAATGATGTTGCTCCATGGCACGTCAGACACTATCTTGTGCTGGGTTTTCTCCTCTATCCTTAAGGGAGCCATCAGGAACTAGTACTCGGTGCTTAAGTCGAGTACCATCTTATCGTTTGATTAGATGAGCCAATAGTTTGCAGCCCACTTCATCAGTAGTCGGCATCCGCATCGAGGTTCGGATTCTTTGATGATCATTAGGCAGAAGGAGAAACCCATCCGAGCTTATGTCATCTGATTTAATGCTGCCGTATTAGAAGTCCAAAATCTGGATCAATCAGTCACCATGGCCACCCTCAAGGGTGGCCTTTAGAAGAATGACTTGTTATTCTTCCTGAAAAAAAGTATCCCAGGGACTTTACTGACATGCTAGCTCAGGCTGAAGGTCATGCCCGGGTAGAGGAGGCCTTCAAGGCCAAGGACGATGAAGCCAGTGGCAAGTGGCGAATCGATGGGTCGGGCAGGCCCATCAAAGAAAAAAAGTGGAGTGAAGCTCGGCCACATTCCCAGACTCCTTCCGAGCGCAGGTAAGCCCAAACTTTCCCTCAGACCTGGAGGTGGGGAAGCCCCGATGGAAGGGCACACCAAGGTTCTCTCCAGCACCGAGGTTCTCCCCAACGAAGATTTCATAACTATGCCCCCCTTAACGCTCCAAAGAAATAAGTGCTGATGAAAATCAGGGAACAACTTCCGAGATTAGAGAGGATGCGTTCTCGCCCCAGCAAGTGCAATCCCAATAAGTTCTATCTTTATCATCATGACCACGGCCATGACACTGAAGAGTGCATCCAACTCTAGGATGAGATCGAAGAGCTTGTCAGGTGAGGTAGACTTGGTCGATTCCTACGGAGACAGCCCGAAGAGCGGGAGGGTCAACTGAGGACATTACCACCAAGTGAGGAAGACCAACAAAAAGATCGACCGCCTCTCGATATCATCAATACCATCTCGGAGGGACTTCAACAAGGAGAGGCTAGCAGATCCGAGGGACCGATGAAGAGACGGAGGACCAAGGAACCCATGACCTTTACCATGGCAGATGCCCAAGGGGTTCAATTTTTGCATAATGATGTGGTTGTAATTTCTTTGAACATTGTCGACTATAATGTACGCCACGTTTTGGTGGATAATGGAAGCTCGGCTGACGTATTGTTTTATGACACCTTCTCAAAAATATCCTTACTCGATGACCGCTTGGGGCCTATGAACTTTCCACTGGTAGGATTCACTAGCAACGCCATATCAGTTGAAGGCATAATAACTTTGACTGTGACAGTAGGGCAATGCCCAAAATTGGCCAAAGTGCAGGTCAATTTCTTAGTCATGAGGACTCTGTCCGCCTACAATGCCATTCTCGGCCGACCTGGTCTAAATGCACTTCGGATGGTAGTGTCAATCTATTATTTGAAGATGAAGTTTCCGACAAGTCATGAAATCAGAGAGGTCAGGGAAGACTAGGCTCTGGCGAGGCACTACTATTCAATCACCCTACATAAGGGAGAACGATTCGACCCTTATCGCATTGACGAACTGGATGTCCGCGATGATCTCACTGAGGAGCGGGGCGAGCCTATGGAGGACCTCATCTCCGTGCCCTTAAATGATGGGAACGTGGAGCACACGATGCAGATCAGCTCCAACTTGGTAGGCGAGGTTTGGAAATAATTCGTTGCCTTCCTCAGAAGAAATGCGGACGTCTTCGTTTGGACCCTAGTGGACATGCCGGGAATTGATGCCGAGGTCATGAAACATCGACTGACCGTCGATCCAAGGCATCGATTGATAAAAGAAAAGATATGCCACCATGGCCCAGAGAGGCAGAAAGCAATTGCTGAAGAAGTAGACAAGCTCCTCAAAGCCAGATTCATCCAGGAGATTAATTATCCGACTTGGGTCTCAAATATGGTCCTTATCAAAAAAGCGAACAATAAATGGAGGATGTGCATTGACTTCAAAAAGCTGAACAAGGCCTGTCCGAAAGACAGCTACCCTCTACCTAGGATTGATCAACTAATGGATGCGACCTTGGGCCATGAGCTCCTCACCTTCATGAATGCCTTTTCTGATTATAACCAGATATGGATGGCACCCGAGGATGAAGAGAAGACCACTTTCGTTACTGATCGTGGTCTTTATTGTTACAGGATCATGCCTTTTGGACTCAAAAATGTAGGGACAACGTACCTGCATTTGGTCAATAAGATCTTTAAGGAGTAGATCGACCGTAACATGGAGGTGTACGTGGATGATATGCTCGTCAAAAGCCGAGCTTCAATAGACCACCTCATCGATCTTAAAGAGACCTTCGGTGCACTCAAGAAGCATAAGATGAAACTGAACCTGATCAAGTGCACCTTTGGCGTGACCTCTGAAAAATTTCTAGGATTCATGGTGTCAAGATGAGGGATCGAAGCAAACCCCGAGAAAATCCAAGCCATTCAGGAGATAACATCTCCTCTGAGGGTCCGGGCCAATCTTGGCTATAAGAGATAAGATCTTCTCCGAGCGATCAGGCTGACCTCGACTGCAGAAGATAAGATCTTCTCCAAGCACCCGCATCAACCTCGACTGTAGGAGATAAGATCCCTCCCGAGCATCCGCATCAACCTTGGCAGTAGGATATAACATCTCCCCTGAGGGTCAGGGCCAACCTCAGTTGTAGGAGATAAGATCTCCCCCGAGTGCCCGCATCAATCTTGGCTGTAGAAGATAAGATCTCCCCCGAGCACCCACATCAATCTCGGCTGCAGGAGATAACATTTACCCCGATGGTCTGGGCCAACCTCGACTACAGGAGATAAGATCTCCCCCGAGCGATCAGGTCGACCTCGGCTGTAGGAGATAAGATCTCCCCCGAGCACTCGCATCAACCTCGACTGCAAGTGATAATATCTCCCCCGAGCATCCGCATCAACCTTGACCGTAGGAGATAACATCTCCCCCGAGGGTTAGGGCCAACCTCGGCTGTAGGAGATAAGATCTCCTCCAAGCGCCTGCATCAACCTCTGCTGTAGGAGATAAGATCTCCTCCAAGCATCCGAGCCAACCTCGGCTGTAGGAGATAACATCTCCCCCCAGGGTTCGGGCCAACCTTGACTGTAGGAGATAAGATCTCCCCCGAGCGACCAGATCAACCTTAGCTGCAGAAGATAAGATCTCTCCCGAGCGACTGGGCCAAACCTCGACTGCAGAAGATAAGATCTCTCCCGAGCGTCCGCATCAACTTCGGCTGCAGGAGACAAGATCTCCTTCGAGTGTCCGCATCAACCTCGACCGCAGAAGATAAAATCTCCCCCGAGGGTTAGGGCCAACCTCGGCTACAGGAGATAAGATCTCCCCTGAGCGCCAGCATCAACCTCGACTGCAGGAGATAAGATCTCCCCCGAGGATCTAGGCCAACCTCGACTATAGGAGATAAGATCTCTCCTGAGTGCTCGGGCCGACCTCGGTTGTAGGAGATAAGATCTCCTCCGAGTGCCTGCATTAACCTCGACTGCAGAGAGATAAGATCTTCCCCGAGCGCCTATGTCAACCTCGACCATAGGAGATAACATCTCTCCCGAGGGTTCGGACCAATCTCAGCTGTAGAAGATAAGATCTCCTCTGAGCACCCGCATCAACTACGACTGTAAAAGATACGATCTCCTCCGAGTGTCCGAATCAACTTTGGCTGCAAGAGATAAGATCTCCCCCAAGCATCCGCATCAACCTCGACCGTAGGAGACAACATCTCCCCCGAGGGTCATGGCGAACCTCGGCTGTAGGAGATAAGATCTCCTCCGAGTGCCCGCATCAACCTCAACTGCATGAGATAAGATCTCCCTCGAGCATCCGCATCAATCTCGGCTGTAGGAGAAAACATCTCCCCCAAGGGTTTGGGCCAACCTCGGCTGTAGGAGATAAGATCTCCTCCGAGCGACTAGGTCAACCTCGACTGTAGGAGATAAGATCTCTCCCAAGCACCTGTATCAACCTCGACTGTAGGAGATAAGATCTCCCTCGAGCGCTTGCATCAACCTCGGCCATAGGAGATAACATCTCCCTCGAGGGTCCGAGCCAATCTCGGCTGTAGGAGATAAGATCTCTTTCGAGCACTCGCATCAACCTCGGCTACAAGAGATAAGATCTCCTCCGAGCACCCGCATCAACCTCGACTATAGGAGATAATATCTCCCTCGAGTGTCCGCATCAATCTCAGTCGTAGGAGATAACATCTCCCCTGAAGGTCTGGGCCAACCTCGGCTATAGGAGATAAGATCTCCCCCGAGCGATCGAGCAAACCTCGACTGCAGGAGATAAGATCTCCCCCGAGTGCCCGCATCGACCTCGACTGCAGGAGATAACATCTCCCCCAAGGGTTCGAGCCAACCTCGACTGCAGGAGATAAGATCTCCCTCGAGCGTCCGCATCAACCTCAACTATAGAAAATAAGATCTCCCTCGAACGTCCGCATCAACCTCGGCTGCAAGAGATAACATCTCCTCCGAGGGTCGGGCCAACCTCGGTTGCAAGAGATAAGATCTCCCTTGAGTGTCCGCATCAATCTTGGCTATAGGAGATAACATCTCCCCCGAGGGTCCAGGCCAACCTCGACAGTAGGAGATAAAATCTCCCCTGAGCGACTGGCCCGATCTCGGCTATAGGAGATAAGATCTCCCCCAAGCACCCATGTCAACCTCGACCGTAAGAGATAAGATCTCTCCTGATGGTCCGAGCCGACCTTGGCTGTGGGAGATAAGATCTCCCATGAGCACCCGCATCAACCTCGACCGTAGGAGATAAGATCTCTCCCGAGTCAACCTCAGCTGTAGGAGATATGATCTCTCCAGAGTCAATCTCGACTGCAGAAGAGTAGATCTCCCTCGAGTCAGCCTCAGCTACTGGAGACAATATCGCCCCCGAGGAGCTCAACCTCCGACCTCGACCATAGGAGACGAAACCAACTTCAACCTCGACTGATGATGAGATCTTTTTGAGCTTTAACTTTAATAGGTGCAGAGCTCGAAAAAGGACTTCGACAGTCGTCTGTTTTGGTACTCCCTTCCTTCGAATTTCAAACTCGAAAGTGGAGGAACTATTATTGGGGATAAATCCTGCTCCCACCAAAGTCCAGTCTGATGCTCATCCTAGTACAATCGATAGTCACAGAAGAGCTTCAGCGGACGAGCCTTAGCCGAACTCCTTCAGCCAACTGAACTCTTTAGAGGTCGAGCCCCTTCCAAACTCTCCAGTGGACGAGCCTTAGCCGAACTCCTCAGTGATCGAACTTCTCAGCGGTCAAACTCTAGTCGAACGCCTCCTAGACATCTCCTTCAAATGAACTCCTGGATCCCTCCTTCAGACGGACGCCTATGGGAGCCGAACTCCTTCCGGGCTCCTTCAGCTAGTGTTCCTCTCAAACGATCCTCTCCAGCCATATTTTCTTTAGAAGTCTAAACTCCTCCAAAATGGATACACATTAAAGCTCTTCAACCCTCTATGCAGCCCTGAGTGGCTCAGTATCGGATGGCTGTGGCTATCACCATCAGTCTACTATGGACGACAGCGATCCGCTATTGGGCGGCGATGGCTGTCACCATCAATCTATTGCAGGTGGCACTGCAGACGGTGCCTTCCCTCGGGACTGACTCTATCAGACCTCGAGTAGCCCACTACCTGACAGCTGCACCCATCACCATCAACCCGCTACGAGCTCCGCCTATAAAAAGGATCCTCCAGATACGTTTTCTCTAAGCTCTAAGCTCTAAGCTCTTCCCTAAAGCTTCATTGAGCTCTCACCTGAGCACTCCATTTCTGTTGGCCAGAAGAGCCGACTTGATCATCGGAGGATCCTGTCGGAGCCACCACCCTCGACTCCAGACAGGATTTTATTTTGTAGGTCATCGACGGCGACCTCATTCACCTCCACTCCAGCTCGATCCAATGATGATCAAATTCTGCACCAACAAATCCTTTGAATATTATTGAATTTATTGAGACTTTAAAGTTAGAATTTAGATTGTTAAATTTGAACTTAATTTATTGATTAATTATTTTGCTGTCATTTTATGATGTCATGATGAGATGCCTTACATACTTATGCAAAGAATTTCTTATGAACATGTGCTGATTGCCATAACCCTTGCTCACAATAATGGATCAGAGATGTGATAATTAAAGTAGTATTAGAGCATTAGTGGATAAATTATGACACATAGAATCGAATATAGGATGAGCGCAAGTGGATAGACATTAGGAACATTCGGGAATGAATTTATGATGATTATAATATAAGTTGTTTTCTTGATTTTTTATTAAAATTTATGATTATGAGTGAAAAGATCACTTAAGAATAATAATTCAGAGGATATGTAATGCAATAATCTATAGATCTATTGGAAGTGTGCCCTAGAAGCCAATTATTGGCTAATACATTTGTATTTCCAGGGCTTATCTTTGTACTTGTAAATCTTTTATTATCAATAAAGGCATTCTTCTTTTCAATCATATTTATGTGTCCATGAGTTGTTCTAAAAATTAACAAAGATGATTTTATATATTTTCAAGATATTGAGAATTTAAGACATACATTATTAGTAATTAGTTTCTAAATACTTTCGATCATAGGATAATCATGAAGGACAGTGATAGACCTCTTCAATAATGGTGCATGGATCACCTCCTTTCTAGATAGATGGGTCCTGAGTCTGTAGTGTGGGGACATTGGGGTGAGAGTATATATGGTTGTTAGAGAACAACTTGCGTTGATTATGATCATTATAAGAAATCATTTGGATGTCTACTCGCTCGTTAGTGATTCTTCTCGATACTGCAGTAGTGTGACTAATTCTTTGACTTGCGGTGTGTTGGCTATTCGTAGCGAGGCTACTAGGTTTGACTGCATATTCCCTTGGTTTTTAGCCATTCAGATCCTTGCTATGTATGTTGGCTTCGGTGGGTTTAAGTTCGCTATTAGAATAGGATATCTAGATGGAATCTATCGATCTTGGTAGAAAAGGAGAAGTCCTATGCGATTAACAAGACTAAGTTTAGGAAGTCTTCGGTCGAAGTAAGTGTAAATACTGAAAAGGAGTTTCCATGGGATTCGCAAATGAACTCGAGTCGAGCCAATCTAGCATATGATTGATGATGGAATTTGATGAGTTCTCCATGATCTCCATCAAGTTGGGACTCACGATTGAAGGACTGAATCATACATTAACAACACCTAGAGGTTGTATTTTTTTTGTTCCACTAGGTTGCCACTACATGCCATGAGGCATCATTGGTAGACTATGAGAACTCACTAGGGGTGTTTTTGGATCAACGATCCTTGTTGGTTTGAGCCGAAAGTCTTCTGATCTATCAAAATAAGTTTCGGTGATACAGTAATAGAGATCACGGTATGTCTCACTATTAGATAGAATAGAATTTGGGGGTCACACATAAAAGAAATTTGACCTGATCAATGATTTAGATTATATTCGAATTATCAATCGGATTGATGGCTCAAATTTTGGAAACTACTAATTTGTAAGGATTACAGATTTGGCAGCTGCTAATTGTTACTAATTTTATTACAAGAGTTGTAATTTAATTAAAGACTGATTAAATTATGAATTAAGATCTAATCAATTTCAATCAGATTTAACTTAATTTGGATTAATTTAATTTAATGTTAATTAGGTTTAATAATCTAAATCAGATTTGGTTTTAGATCTAATTGGTTCAAGTTTGATAGCCTTTTGAATATGGTTCGATTTGGGCTCAATTTGGACTAGATTTAGATCCAATTTGAACCCAATTGACCTTGACCACCAGAGCCTAGGTCCTTTGGGCTTTTCTCTCTCCTCTTGGTCAACCAAAATAAGAATCACATGGTGATTTTTCATGTGAATTCTTCTTGGCGTGCGCATGAGATGGTTTTAGGGTTTAGGTGAGGTGCCACCTCACATACTTGATAGTTTAGGACTCATATTTGATAAGAGATTAGAAACCTATCTTATCTAGCCCTATTGCCATCTGATTGAGGCATGGAACATTTATATTTTGTGTGACAAAATAATATAAATAAGATAGAGGGAGTGTAGCATCAAAGATTTGCCTTTTCCTTTCCTGCCGCAAGTCTAGAGTGCCGCCCCTTCTATTCTTATCCTTCCCTTTTCATGCCGACATCTTTCCCTCCTCTAGATTAGATTTGAGAGAAGAGTGATAAGTACCATAAATTCATCAATAAAATTATTAATTTATCAATTAATTCATATTAATTTTTAAGATTTAATGATTAATTTATATATAATTTTTAAGAAATTCATATTTTTATTAATTAAAAAAATAATTATAAAATAATAAAAATAAAAAATAAAATTTTATAATCAATGAAAAGAGCTCATCTTTTTGGATTGTAATGAAATAAAGTTTGGAGCAAAACGGAGCTAAAACGGAAAAGATATAAATTTTCTAAAGAAATAAAATAAAAAAATTTAAATGAAAAAATAGCATGCGGCTCAAACGGCTCAGCCGCCATGCCGCAGCAACCGGTGCATCCAAACGCACCGAGCCAAGTCAACCAAGCTAGCGTGCCAAGCCATCCATGCTAGTCGACTCAAGCCCAGAAGCCATCAGTCGGTCTACAGCACAGTGTGGACCGTCAGCTTAGCAGACACCGGTGAATCAGAACTTGCCACATGGTGGACCTAGACCCCTAAAGAGTTTATAGAAAATTCATCGTGGCTCACAGGGCATTTTGGTCTTTTCATCTATCAATAAAAGGTGCTGATTGATTGCGGTGCATGATGTGGCCGGTTCACACGGTCCATGGGAACAGTAAATGCGCGATTGTGCAGTGGTAGTTGTTTGCGATCAAGATCGGATGGTCAAGATTTTTTTTCAATTGCTGATTTCACCCGGATCGCCATCGAATGGCAGTGCTTGATTTCAGCTTCGATCCGACGGTCCAGAAGGCCCCTGATGGTGATCAAACTCTCAGGCGCATGATCAACGGCATAAATTCTTCCATCAAGTGCGATCTAATGGTCAGAAATTAATCTGACTTGATCTGGGCCATTACACGTCTATTTTTGGTATTTTTGGAAGCATCGGATCACCATCCAACGGTCAGAATTAAAAAAACTCAACAGGGGCTATTTTAATCCGAATTTCACTCGAATTTCTCCCTATTTTCATGATTAAAACAACCCTTAATCCCACATTGCCTCCAAAAAAAATATCTAGCCTCCCTAGCTCTATAAAAAGGATCCAGGCCGTCAGAAATCAACATCTCCGATCAAGGTGAAGCTTTGGTATAGGGTGACGCCAGGCTATGGGTTAATAACTGCTTCAAAGCAATGGGTGTCGAGAAGAAGAGCTAGGCTTCTACACCATCTTTCTGCCAATGCCGATCCAAGATCAGAGATCAGGCCTATTTTATTTTTTTTTTATGTATTTAAATTATGAACTTTTTAATGTAATATTTATTTTTATACTCTTTAATTTTATGCTTTTTATTTTTATTGTAATTTAATTTTTATATTTTAATTATTATTTTTTATTTTTCTATAAGTAGATGCTAAGATCTAACTAGTAGATCTTAGTACCAAGTTTAAATTCCTGCATCTTTTAATTTTCACTTTTTATTTTTTAATTTCAGTTTTGATTTCAAAATTTTTTTTCTTTTCTTTTTCTTTTCAAAAATCAAAGATTTTAAATTTAAAAATACTACCTTTCCTATGGATTCGATCCGACTCACTGCTATCTATGCATTTTTAATTATTTTAAGAAATCGGATTAAACTGATAAACACGGTGTCTTAACGACAACATTGCATGCCTATCATGTTTTTGGCACCGTTATTGGAGAAGGAATAGATGCTATTAAATTTTTGATCTCTTTGATTTTTCTATAAATAAATTATAAATAAAATTTTTTTCTTATAAATATTGCTTGCTAATTTTTTTTATTATTTTATAGAAAAAAGAGATTAAAGAACAAAAAGAATCAGAAGTTTTGCTTGGTGAGATCAATCCTAACCCTAGTCCTCTTTTCTTTTTATTTATTTATTTATTTATTTTATTTTTAAATTAATTTAAAAAATATTCATTTAAATCTAATTAAAAGCCTCATGATAAGATTAGAAATCCTAACTATTTAGAGCATGCATCATATTATTTTTATTTTTATTTTTTTTTTTTGGTGATTGCTGGAGGCAAGGTAAGCCTTTCAGAATTCAATTAGTTGCATGCATCTAGTTTAAATTGCATAGAACCCTTTGATTGAAAATTTTTTTGTGCATATTCATATTAAACCAAATTAAGGGCACAACCCAATTAAACAAGATAAGGTGGGGATTTGATCACCCTTTCTTAGCCCACAAACAACCAACCAGCATCCTGCATTGACCTAAGCCTTTAATTTTAAAATCAATTAGACATCAACCCTAGGAACTCGAGCTCAATAGGACTAAGAAATCCTAAGAGTTGAACCGAGTTAGGAGTTAAGTCAATTTGACTGGTGTCTAGAAAAGTGATTCAGGAACGACTGAGCCCGAAGGAAGGTGGTTTCTAATCGGTTCCGTTAGCTTACCTGGCCAAGTACAATTGGTGTCTAAGGCAAGCAACGGGGGGAGCCCATCGATCTTATACTTACCTAGCTAGTTGATTGGCTGATCTTACACTTAGAGGGCTTAAAGGTAATCTTGATAGTTAGGAGCTATCTAGATCAAGGATAATCCCTAGTCAGGATTGATTGACCAACTTGATTGCTAACCAACATCAAACCTAATTAAACTTAATTCTTCTCTCTCTTTTCAGTTCTAGGACTCCTTAGGACCTCTTCTTTAGAACTCTTCTTTCTTTCTTCTTCTTTCTTCTATAAAAATAAAATAAAATAAAATTAAATTAAATTAAACTTAATTAACTAAGAAAATATTAAAAATAATAATTAAATTAAATTAAATTAATAAATAAAATAATTAATTTTTAATATAATAAAATAATAAAAAAATATAAAAAAATTCTAAATTTTTTTTTTGAACAACATGATAGGGTTGCACTAGTGCATGCACGATAGAAAATCGCTTTACCTGATCTAGTTGAATCCAACCATAAAATTAAAAGGCTGAATTGTATTAAACTCGATAACCAAATGGCTGAAAATTTTAGAGAACCACCTAAGCAGATGAAAGAATACTTTATTCCTTCCACCTATAATCCATCGACTTGTATCCAATTACCTGAAATTCATGCTACCCACTATGAGATCAAGCCGACTACAATCCAGATGCTTCCATCTTTTTATGGGAACACCAATGAAGATCCTTATAAATATCTGGATGAATTCTTAGAAATCTGCTCTACGGTGAGAATTCAAAATTTAACTAATGATGCCCTTAGACTAATTTTATTTCCCTTATCATTAAAAGACAAAGCCAAGTACTGGCTTGGGATAATAGGGAGACCAATTAAAACTTGGGCTGACTTGCAAAGTGAATTTCTTAAAAAATTTTACCCCATAGGTCGACCCAATCCTATAAGGTGAGCTATCACTGGATTTGCTTAGCTTCCAGGGGAATAGATTCATGAGTCATGGAAGAGACTTAAGAAACTTCTTAGAAAATGCCCACACCATGGTCTATCTAAGTGGCAAATAGTTCAAGCTTTCTATGAGGGTTTAGGAGATCAATACAGACAGATAGTAGATGCATCCTGTGGAGGTGCATTCATGAATAAGAGTGAGGATGAAGTCTATATCTTATTTAAAATCCTGAGTGAAAACTCAATTAACCATGCTTCATTGCCTTTCCACCAAACCTGGGCTGGGATCCATGAATTTAAACATCTAGAATCTAGTCATAAGACTGAATTAAATTTGATAAATAAAGTAGACTTTCTTGCTTAGAAATTAGATCAAGTCCTAACCCTAGGTCAGCAATCTCCTGCACAATTCACATCATCTTCTAATTATCAGGAGTTTTATTCTATTTGTGCTAGCCCAACCCATCATGTGAATAAATATCCTATTGCTGCACAATTTCCATCTTTTATCCAAAAATAAGTCCAAGCTGCTAAAGGCTACTCCAAGCCAGTTAATGATCCATTTTCAAATTCATATAATTCAGATTGGAGCAACCACCATAATTTTTCTTGGACATCTCAACAGACTCAGGCTCAGACCTAAATTTCACCTATCCAAAATTATCAAAATAAATCCCAATACCAAAATTATGCCTATAACAGAGGTCAGCCTAGTAAGCCTTTCTAGCTACCATATCATAATCAGCCCTCATACCCACCTCCTCAACAGACCAATCTAGCTGATGATAGATTTAACCAACTTCAACAATTGATTCTGACTCAACAGCAATCTATCGCCAAGCTAGAAGTTCAAATAGGATAATTAGTTGAGTCTAACATGAGGAGAGAACTAGATCAACTACCGAACCTACCAATTTCAAACAACCCATCTAATGTCCACCAACCACTTGGACTAAGTTATCAATTTAATGTCTCACTTAAGAATCCCCAATCTGAGAATACCAAAGTAATTCCTGAACTTAAAAGCTATAGGATTCTTATGGACCCATACCAAGACCAGGTGAGAGAGGCTAGTACTGATGCTAGCCAAAATAAAAATTTAGAGAAATTGGTTAGTACTGAGACTAACCACATAGAAGAACCCAAGCCAGAAATTAGTACTGATGCTAGTTCCTAGTTTAAATGAGATAGAAATAGGGAGAAAAGAGAATAGATGATTTACCCGAGACTTATAAACCTAATGTCCTATTCCCTTCAACCCTAGAAGTCGGTTCTTCTTACAAAAATCAAGAGGCATGTAATGAAATATCAATGGAGTTGTTTAAGCAAGATCACATTAATTTACCTCCAGAATTAAAGCCATCTTTAATCACCATTCCAGCACCCATTGAATCAAATGTAACTCCTAAAACTCAATTCATGAGCATTTTAGAAGAACAAATAGGAGAAATTCTTAATAAACATGGGTCTGAGAATGGGATCACAAATTATATTCCTAAAATTAATAGTAAATATATCAATAATGGGATTATAAATCAACTTTCTAAGATTGGCAATCCAAAATAATTAAAATTTGTCAATCCAATATTTGACATAGGATAGTAAGTTGCATTGTGTCTGACTGAAGATGGTAAACTTAGCGCTTGTTGGGAGACAACCTAATATTTAGTTTTTATCTAATTTATCTTTTTAGTCTATTTTTTTAGGTTAATTTGAATAAGTTGGAAGGAGAGCCCAAATTTTTAAAGATATGTGCTGGACCAAAAATATAGTCAGATGTACTCTTTCATGTTCTTTATTACACCCTTTATTTTTTTTCTTCTCCATTGAGGACAATATCGATTAAGTTAGAGGGAGAAAAATAAAAATTTTAAAATATTAAGTCCTTAAAAAAGTTAGTATTTAGTATTTAGACACCTGATTATGCTTAAGAATCGAATTAAACTAAGCATTTTTAAAAGAAAATTGATACACAGATCAAAGAATCTGTGAGATATTGAGGAATCAAGTATTAAGAAAATTCAATAAAGAGTTAAGTCTAGAACATAAAAAGTTTTTTCTTGGAGCATTTCTAATTATTTCTACTAGCATCAAAGAAAAGTCTACTTTTTATAGGCTTGTGTAGGGTAACTATATATTTCTTCATATAAAAATTTATTTTAATAAAATAGTTTCCAAGTACTTCTCACTGAGTAATCGGGCCTCTTTGCCTAAGCAAGCATTGAGTTTCGCATCAAAAGATGGGAAGGGCAAAGAAGCTCGTTGTAAAGCTAGTCTTAACTCGTAGCCTATTTGATTCGAGCTAGTAAGCCCGAGGGGTATTCTATACCTAGTGCCCTAAAGCCAACTGGTTTGGGAGTCATTGGCCCAAGACTCGCTACATGGATCAAATAGAAAGCTTAAGGGATTAAGATACTTAATAGTGGTACAATGCTTAAAAAAAAAAAAGAAATAGACATTGGTTTTCCACCAAGTAATCAGATCTCGTTGTCTAAGTAAGCAATGATATTTACATCAAAAAGTAGATAATATAAAAATAAAAATCAATAAATGAAGGATGGAAGTAGCAATACACTTATCTATGTGAAAGTTTAGACAAATCAGAGATAAAGATGGAATAATTTAGAAAAAAATTAGAAAAATTTAATACTCTTTACTTAATTTTTCTATTGATAAGTATTAATACCCTAATGATATATCTCACTTAAGCTCTACTGAATATCAATGGCCATTTTAAAAACTGCTTAGGTAAAATTTAAAACTCTAAAGTTAAAAAGGTATTTAAAACTAAATTCTTTCTTTATTCGAGGATGAGCAAAGCTTAAGTTGGGGGGTGTGATAAGTATCATAAATTTGCTAATAAAAATATTAATTTATCAATTAATTTATATTAATTTTTAAGACTTAATAATTAATTTATATATAATTTTTAAGAAATTCATATTTTTATTAATTAAAAAATTAATTATAAAATAATAAAAATTAAAAAATAAAATTTTATAATCAATAGAAAGAGCTCATTTTTTTGATCGTAATGAAATAAGTTTGGAGCAAAATAGAGCTAAAACAAAAAAGATATGAATTTCTAAAGAAATAAAATAAAAAAATTTAAATGAAAAAATAACATACGGCTCAAACGACTCAAGCTGCCATGCTGCAGCAGCCGGCACGTCCAAACGCACCAAGCCAAGTCGACCAAGCCGGCGCATCAAGCCATCCACGCTAGCCGACTCAAGCCCAGAAGCCATCAGCCGGTCTACAGCACAGTGTGGACTGCCAGCTTAGCAGACACCGACGAATCAGAGCTTGCCACATGGTGGACCTAGACCTCTAAAGGGTTTACAAAAAAATTATCGCATCTCACAGGGCATTTTGGTCTTTTCATTTATCAATAAAAGGTGCTGCTTGATTGCGGTGCATGATGTGGCCGGTTCACGCAGTCCATGGGAATAGTAAATGCATGATCGTGCGGTGGTGGTTGTTTGCGGTCAAGATTGGATGGTCAAGATTTTTTTTGATTGTTGATTTCTCTCGGATCACCATCGAATGGTAGCGCTTGATTCCAACTTCGATCCGACGGTCTAGAAGGCCCCCGACAGTGATCAAACTCTCAGGCACATGATCAACGACGTAAATTCCTCCATCAAGCATGATCCAACGGTCAAAAATTAATCCAACTTGATCTAGGCCATTACACATCTATTTTTGGAAGCATCGGATCACCATCCAACGGCCAGAATTAAAAGAACTCAATAGGGGCTATTTTAATCCGAATTTACTCAGATTTCTCCCTATTTTCATGATTAAAACAACCCTTAGTCCCACATTGCCTCCAAAAAAAATATCTAGCCTCCCTAGCTCTATAAAAAGGACCCAGGCCTTCAGAAATCAATATCTTCGGTCAAGGTGAAGCTTCGGTATAGGGTGAAACCAAGCTATGGGTTAATGGCTGCTTCAAAGCAATGGGTGTCGAGAAGAAGAGCTAGGCTTCTACACTATCTTTCCACCAATGCTGATCCAAGATCAGAGATCAGCCTATTTTATTTTTTTTATATATTTAAATTATAAACTTTTTAATGTAATATTTATTTTTATGCTCTTTAATTTCATGCTTTTTATTTTTATTATAATTTAATTTTTATATTTTAATTATTACTTTTTATTTTTCTACAAGTAGATGTTAAGATCTAACTAGTAGATCTTAGTACCAAGTTTAAATTCCTGCACCTTTTAATTTTTGCTTTTTATTTTTTGACTTCACTTTTGATTTCAAAATTCTTTTCTTTTCTTTTTTTTTTCAAAAATCAAAATTTTTAAATTTAAAAATACTACCTTCCCTATGGATTCGATCCGACTCACTACTATCTATGCATTTTTAATTATTTTAAGAAATCAGATTAAATTGATAAACACGGTGTCTTAACGACAACATCACGTGCCTATCAAAGAGAGAGAGCCCTTTGAGAGATAAAAAAAGAAATCAAGAAGAGTTCTTGATTCCTTTTGGTGGATCAGTCAATCCCCTAAAAGCTGTAGAAATCTATTTCGAGAAACAGATTCAGATCTAAGTCAAAGAATGAAGCCTGCAAGGGAGCTAGCTGAAGAAAAATATGCAGGGTTCTAGGCATGCATTTTGAAACTTTTTCAAATTAAAATGCAGTGAAAGACTAAGATTAATCTAATTAATCTACACATGCTATGATCTAATCATAAAGCCCCTACGCTAGGATCGAGACATGTCATATATATATATATGAAGAAAATTGAACATGAGGGTTAGTGAATCAAATTTACTACTCGTGTTCAAAACACGATACCTGAGCGTGGGTAGACGATCTTCATAATCTAAAAATGCTAGAAGAAGCTTCTAGCATTATGATGCAGTTGCACTATTCATCCAACCTCTATGATTGATCTACACGAAGCTCCTGATCCTGATCAGCTCTACTAGAGTACTAGCTCCTCGCCGGAATCTTCGACGGCTAATCTTGGTCGATCTTGATCGACCACTTTTTTTCAATCATCTGGATGCTCCAGAAGGCTAGAAGATGTAGATTGGAGGATGATGAGGTGGTGTGAAAAATTTTGTGGAGACTCGATGCTCACAGCACTCAATCTCTTCTTCCAAACTCTAGGTCAACCCATACCTGAAACCCTAGAAACCAGACTCTCTAGAATTTTTGGATATTTGGAACTCATGCCCAGGAAACCCTCACACACACTGTTTCACTAAGAAACCCTTTCTCAGGTTTCACACATGCATAATTTTAAAACATTTTCAAAATTGGCGTGAGATAAGAAAAGAAGAAGGGATGAGGCGCAAGGTTCTCTCTCTATCTTTGGATTTTCTCATGCCTAGATATTAGTGCCCTCTCTCAGTGTTTTTTTCTAGAAGAGTCCTTTCTCACACTCATGCACACCCAAAAAAATCTGATTTTAAAAGGGCGACATTCGATGGGAAATGCATGTGGGAGGAGATAAAGATGGGAGGTTGAACTTGTTTGAACCTCCCACTTGAATACAAGTTCAACCTCCCACTTGAATTCAAATTCAAGTGATTTTTCTATCCACTCCCAACACCAATACCAAGTGTATGATGCATAGAAGGACTCTCCTTCTATGTGCCCACACTAAGATTTCTTCAAAAAAGTGTGTGACAAAGAGTGGAGGGTGTGGAGAAAGGATAAGGTTGAGAGGTTGGAATAGTTCCAACCTCCAACTAATTGTCTTGAATTCAAAATTCAAGACAAATCCATCCTGATCCAACTCTTGAACCAAGTCAAAGGGAGAGAATAATGGGGGGCCAAATCTCATTCTACATGGGAAAAACTCCCACAAAGAAATAGAAGTGGCATGGGAGAAGGCATGGTCAAAGGTCAAGGCATAGGGAGATTCAAATTCAAAAGTTTGAACTTGTCCAATAAGGTCTCATCCAAACATATTTGTCCAAACCCAATTAGACTTGGACAAACCTAATCAAATTATGCTTAATCCAACTCAAATAAATGCTAATCAAATTAAAAATTAATTGAGTCTAGGTGCTAATCAAATTAGGATCAAATATTTCTTAGCGATTAGGTCATCACATAACCTAATCAGGTTAAATCCAATCGAATCCAATTCAATTTTATTTGATCCAAATCTCATTGCCCAATCAAATTGAGATAATCAACAATCTAATTGCTAATTAATCCTTCAATAATATTAGTTTTAATTTAGTGGAACTCGAGAAGGTAGAGTTTCAATCTAGTGGGACTCCTGATCACAGAGTCCCAATCTAGTGGGACTCTTGATCCCAGAGTCCTGGCAATTAAGACTTTTTATCAGCCATCAGATTAGGTAGGAACTCCTATTATGTGTGACCCCATAGGTTTGAATACTAAATCAGTAATATAGGAATCAATTTTCTATACCAATCGATGTGACCTATTTAGTAATGGTACTCGACATCTGGATAGGTTGAATAGTCGCAATGCAACATCCATGAACCTATGGCATATGGTTACCATATAATTCATCCTCTTGATCTCAATGCTCAAAGAATGACCTAGGGTTAAATTGCCAATCCTAAAAATTATCCATATTATATTTCAAATTTCAATATCCATCAAATGGGCTACCCCAACTAAGGTTTTGCTAACTTGAAATACAGCGATATATTTTTCTCCAACTCTTAGAGGGGTCAATCCCATCTTAACTCACACATCGACTCAACAAATACTTGACTGCATCCAAAAATTTTTTGTTACTGAATTAAAAATTTAGGTAGTCCAGTACCAAAGTGCAGTGAGTTGCTTATAAGTTATCATGTTGATATCAGGTCTAAGGGACACTTATACCCATATCCTTCATAAGCAACTCTTGACAACAAAGAGCTTCGCAGTAGCTCATGTCCAGTGAAATATATCCCTACACTTCACCTATATGCCATACCAATATCTCCATACTCCTTGGTTAAGAGGACAACCAACCCATGTGACACATAATGACCTACACTCGATAAACATTGTCATCCTAGATAACAACATATCATTTAGTCACGAACAAGTTTAGAGACTAAATAATAAATTCTTCTTTATCGATTCTAAATAGTCCTGAAGACTTCATCATAAAAGAGTTCATAAAAGAAAGATGCACAAAAGTGATGAAAAGCCAAAATAATAATTTTATTCATTAATAATTTAACTATAGATTATATAGAGCTCAACCATCTACAACCTAGATGATTGGCTTTAGGATATAATTTTCAACAACTCCCACTTAGACTAAAGCTATTTAGAATAGTATCGAATATTCATCTTTCATTTGTGATTGTCGAACTCTTTAATTCTAAGGACTTTAGAAAATGGGTTGGCCATGCTCTTCTTTTCGTCGATCTTCTGAAGCTTGATATTACCTTATTCCATGATATCTTATTCAAGATGGTAGCAATGCAGAATGTGCTTGGTGCACTAATGTGCCTTCGGCTCCTTCGCTTGAGCTATGACTCTAGTGCTATCATAATAAAGTAGGACCAGATCATCCAAGGAGGATGTAACTCTCAGCTCGCTGATGAACTTCTATAGCCATACAATTTTTTTTGCAACATCGAATGTCGTGACATACTCCACCTCACATACAAAATCGGCTTTAGTATATTGCTTGAAACTCTTCCAGCAGATCGCTCCACCATTCAGGATAAATACATATCCTGACATACTCTTACTATCATCACGATCTATCTGAAAATTAGAATCAATATATCTCACAAGTTTTAAGTCAGCATCTCCAAAAATGAGCCACTGGTCCTCTTAAATACTTCAGGATTATCTTTATAACCTTACAGTGATTCTCATTCGGATTAGACTAGTACCTATTTACTACCCCTAATGAATATGCTACATTCGATCTCGTACATGTCATGGCGTATATAATAGAATCTACTACCAAAACATATGGTATTCTACTCAAATGCTCTCTTTCTTGAGGAGTTGTTGGATAATCCTTCTTTCAGAAAGTAATTTAATGGCCTATCAGGAGATAGCTTTTCTTATAATTTGCCATGCTGAATTATTTCAGTATGATATCGATGTACGTGGACTGAGATAATTCAAATAATCTTTTAGATCTATCTTTATAGATCTTCATCCCTAGGATGTAGGAAGCTTCTCCCAAGTCTTTCATAGAAAATTGAGATGACAGTTAAAACTTTATTCCATATAATGCAGTAATGTCATTCCTGATTAAGAAAATATCATTCATATATAATACAAGAAATACAACTATAGAATCATTAGCTTATTTATATACACAAGATTCTTCTTCATTTTTAATGAAGCCATATGTTCCAATCATCTTATCAAAATACATGTTCCAACTCTGAGATGCCTGTTTCAATCCATAAATGGATCTCTGAAGTATGTACACCTTGGACTCATCTGTAAATGTGAACCCCTCAAGTTGTATCTAAAAGAAATATGCCCTCAAGCCAATTAAATTTTATTTATTTATTTAGGCTATTTTTTATCTTCCAAACTCATGTAATGACATTTTAAAATAAATAAAGGCTTTTTCATCATATGCAGTGTCTTATTATTTATTTAAGATTATGATGAATCCCATAAATTAAGGCTATGGTTTTAGAATTATGATGAGATCATACTAGTGAGACCTAAAATCTGAAAACCCTAATTTAAATCATTCCTAGTCAATGGGATATTGAGTTGGGGATCAATATTTTTCGGTAAAACTAGCACATCCTTTGTATGCTCGATTGAGAGGATGATTGATCTCATAATTACTTGTGTATGACACTAATACAAGAATATTGGTGCTCATTAGAGAATGAGTTTACTAAATTAATCCAAATCGAGAATATCTAATGGAGTCTTATCTACGTGTCAATAGATGGTTCTCATAGTGGAATTGTGTATGTAATCCTTTGACCTGAAACTACCATAGAATCTTATATATATAAATTCATATTTTGGTTCATACTCATTCATGACTCAGCTATGTACGGATTGATCTGGATATGGTAGATTATTTATGAAGGTTATGAGTAGGTTAACATGGAATCGATCATTTCTGATAAGAGGAAATTGCATCCTACCTGCTTCAAACAAATGATGATTCAGAAAGATTTTGATCAAAGCATGATGAAAATTAAAAATAATTTTTAAATATTTTATTAAATAAATCATCATCATAAGATTGAAAGATAAATAAATATGATATTGAGAATGACATTTTTTCATACCTAGAGTCATATTTAGGATGCAGGAAGATCGAAAGATCTAGTTGCATGGTAATTTTTACTAAAGAATATTTTTGGTATTTCCATCAAAATTTCACACCTTCTGAAAAGTCACGATACATTGCTAGACGTCAATCATGTCTTGTGGGTTTGATCAAATTAAAATTTTAATTTGTTCATTAAATTTGAAAGTGTTCTAATTAAGTCAAATTGGGTAGGCTAGTTTTGACCTAAATAAGTTTGGTTGAGTTTTAACCAAATTAGGTCAAATCACACCCAGACCCACTGCTGGTTAGATGTGGAACTCAATGGGTCACACACGAAGAAAATTGATTAAGGATCTAATTGGATTAGATCATGTTTGCAAGATGAACATGCTAGCACATGTTACAAATCCTAGCACCTGGATTCGAATTGGATTTGAATCGGCTTCCGATTTGGGCTAATTAAGGACCAATTTGAGCCAAATTAGATTTAGACTTGAAGTGAATTAACCTAAACTGATTGGGCTTTAGATGGGGCATCACATACCAGAATCCCACATGCCAGAGAGTCTCTCTCTTATGCATGGAAAGTCTTTCATGCGCAAAGAGTCTTTAGCGCATGGGATTAAGTTGGTGCCTACCTTCTTTGACTTTTCCTATTTTTCATGTTGCCTAAATTTTTTATATAGACATGAACATCAGATATGGGGCGCAAAAGAGTCCTTCTGTAGGTAAAAAACTTTGTTATCATTTTAATTTTTGTCACCCAGGACTCTTTGTCACCCAAGACTCCTTGCCACCCTGGACTCCTTGCCGCCCTATCTTCCTCGGTGCCTCTTGGACCAAGTCAAAGTCCTTTGGGACTTTGACTATTCAAAGATTATCTCCATGCCATTTTGCTGAATAGGCATCCCATTTTAAAGCCATTGGATGGCCTTCTTATCTGATCTAATGGTTGAAAATGATGGAGCCAAGAATGAAAACCCATGACTCTTCATAAATAACTTACGTAGAATTAGTCCGAGAGTCCTTCTGCTTTAAGGCACCTCTTGGACTAAGTCTACATGTCATTATTATCTGATGAGGCATGAGATTGGCTAAAGGGACATGAGATAATATTTTGAAAGGATGCGAGAAAATGTGTTGGCATCCTTACATACATTATAAATAAGGGTGCATACCATGAGTCCGAAGGATTGTGAAAAATTATCTTTCTTTCTGACAAGAGTTTTCTCTTTGTCTAATTTTCTTTCTTCCCTTCTCTTATCCAAACCTTATCCTTATAAGGACAAGAAGTCATCTTAAGACTAAGAGATTAAGAAGAAAAATTAAGAAGATAAGAAAAAAAATGGATAGATAAGGACAGGCAAGGAAGGTGACATAAAGGCTAAGGAAGGTCTTGCCTATTTAATTAAATTTTTTATTATTAAAATTTTAATTATATATAAATCAGAGATGCTGGTGTCTTGATCAAGTCTCCGTGTGGATCAATGTTGGAGTGTGAACACATAGGCACCTGGTGGAACCCCTAATGGACTGCTGCCGGCAATTAGGAATAATCAAGGTTTAACGATAAGAAATATGTTCTAATACTTTCTTTTATCTTACAAATACATGTTATATGATTTAATTGCTAATAAGGTGGTCCTAGGGTTTGAGTTTGGTTTGTAAGATTTCATAATTTTGCTTTGAAATCTATGCTTCCACCTTGTACACGATTCCTATCGGTGGTATCAGAGCAAGCCTTATTAGGTTAAATCATATAATGCTTTGCTTATAATATAATAGCATAAATAAAAAATATGATATAATCTTTTATTAGCATGTTATTTATATGATGAGATCATATTTTTATTTATCATAATAAGATTATGATGTATATATTATTCTGTAAAGGTTATCCTAACATAGTAGAAAGTATTTGCTATGTAATGATGGTTGTCCTAGAATAATTATACATATTAATATATATTTTATCATAATTAATGCTTTTATGCATTTAGTTTGATTTAAAATATGCATCGAGACCATTTAAATCCCTTTTTAAAATTATATTAAGTTATAGTGTAATTAACCTATAGCTAAATCAGTCGGGATGTCTAATTGATCAATTGGTGTTTGAGATAAATGGTTCGTGATTGGTAAAGAGAACATGAATTTTTAATTGATTTTGTTGTCTGACCTAGCCAATTTATTGGTGTCTAAGAAAAGAAATGGGGGGACTTCCACTTACTTAGCCGATTCGATTAATTTGATTCTAGATTGAAATGCTTAATATTATATTCACTACATTAAGGCCTTCCTTCATACTATGTTCTTATTATGTCCAGAACCATATTAGTTTTATTGTGTAACCACAAGATCTATCATAGGGAATGATGTAATATTAATCTAGTGCATTGAGATGCTTACAGCATTTTGAATATACTGCTTTGTTGTGTAATTACAAAAGTGGTTTTATTTCATTTTGACTGTATAGAAATGAAGGATTCTATTTAAACTAAAATATTAAAGTTTGTTGTGCTAACACAAGGCTATTAATGTTTTAGAGGCAAAAATTTTTTGAGAGTTGCATAAAATGCAATTGGAAAGAGTTTCCTACCTTTGAACTTATAACAGGTTTGTTGTGCAACCATAAGACCTTTTATAAGGAATTAGGGTCTTATTCTCACTAAGAAAATCAATTAGAGGGTTATGATTTTTTGATTAAACAATGGGAGACATAATTAAATTAAAATTCCTAATTTAATTATGTTTGTCATCATGAGTTGTTTGCTTATGTATTGTTCTTTATTATGTAGATTAAATGGCTTCTTCACTTTCATTGCATTCAATTTTGGATTCAAATAAATTGACTGATTCAAAATTATGTTGGACTGGCTGAGAAACCTAAAAATAGTACTCAGTCAAGAAAAACTCTCCTATATTCTTGATGCCCTTGATCCTAAACCATTAGAAAAAGATGCCATAGATGAAGATAAGTCCACATATAAGATGTGGCAAAATGATTTTCTTACTATCAAATGCATCATACTTGCCTCTATGAAGTAATGAATTACAGAGGCAGCATGATGGCATGATGATAGCATGATGGACACTGGACACTCAGTCCATATTGCTCAATCTAAAAGAACTTTATGGAGAGCATAGTAGGAACTGCTAGATATGAGATATCTAAGCAATTATTTCCATGCAAGAATGATAGAAGGAACATCCGTACAAAATCATATTTTGATGGTAATTGACCTAATCACTCGATTAAGTCAATTAGATTTTGTTATGGATGGAGAGTTAAGTCAAGATTTGATCCTGCAATCACTCCCTGAATCATTTTCTTAGTTTGTTGTAAACTATCATATGAACAAAATAAATTCTTCCTTGCCTGAGCTGTTAAATATGCTCAAGACAGCAGAAAGCCATATCAAGAAGGATAAGGCTCCTCTTCTTCTTGTGGATGGAATCTCCAAGAAGAAGGCAGGCAAAAAGGGTTCAAAGAAAAGGTTGAACCCCAAAGGTGGTATAAATAAGAAGAAAAAAAGAAAGAAGATCTTCGAACAGATGACTTATTTTCACTATGGCAAAATAGGTCATTGAAAGAGGAATTGCAAGGCTTACCTCGCAACCATGAAGTCTGGTACAAATAATATACCAAAAGCTATGTATGAGATACATACTATATTATCATTAAATTCTTTCATTTCAAACTCTTGGGTATTAGATACCGACTGTGATTTTAATATTTGCAAATCTTTGCAGGGGCTACAGAAAATTAAGAGTTTGAAGAAAGCTGATTTCAAGCTCTATGGCGCTGGAGGAGAGTCTATCCATGCAGAAGCTGTAGGGACAAATATATTGAAGTTACCTTCTGGGAAGATCTTAGAGCTTACAAATTGTTATTATATGCCTAAGATCATTAGAAATATTATATCTATACCCTTGTTATTAAAACAAGGTTATAGTCTTAATGTAACGAGCGAAGGTTGCTCGATCAAATATTCTAATGAAAATATTTGTTTTGGCATATTTAGCAATGGTTTGTTGACTCTATGTTTGGATGACAATATATTTCATATTGATGAAAATAGAAAACATGTAAGAGAGATGACATAAATAATACTTTACTTTGGCATTGTCGATTAGGTCATATTAGTGAGGCTAGGATTAACAAGTTATACAAAGAAAAGTTCTTTGGATCCTTTTTGATTATGAATCATTAGGAACTTGTGAATCATGCCTCATGGGTAAAATGACCTAAGATTCCATTTAGTGGACATGGAGAAAGGACAAAAGAGTTATTAGGACTTGTACATACGGATGTATGTGGTCCTATGACAACTCAAGCCAGAGGAGGATACTCTTATTTTATAACATTCACTGATGATTTATCTAGGTTTGGATATGTGTATCTTATGAAACACAAATCAGAAGCCTTTGATAAATTTAAAGAGTATCAAAGTATGGTCAAAAAACAAACTGGACAATGTATAAAAATCCTTCGATCTGATCGGGAGGAGAATACTTATCTAGTGAGTTTCTAGACTATCTTAAATTTAAAAGAGATTCTCTCTGAATGGACACCTCCTTATACACCATAATTAAATGGTGTAGTCGAAAGAAAAAATCGTACCTTATTAGATATGGTACGGTCCATGATGTGCTTCACTGAATTACCTATTTTCTTCTGGGGTCATGTCCTGGAGACCGTAATTTATATCTTGAATAGAGTACCTTCTAAATCTATATCTAGTACTCCATATGACATATGGAGAAGTAAGAAACCTAATCTTAAGTATCTTAAGATATGGGGTTGTCCAGCATATGTCAAAAAGAAATTTTGGACATAAAGCTTGATGCTAGATCAGACAGATGTCTATTTATAGGATATCCTAGAAATAGTATAGAATATTTATTCTACCATCCTATTGAATAAAAGGTATTTATAAGTAGGCATGCCACTTTTATGAAAAAAGAATTTATCCTAGAAAAGGGTGGTGGCAGAAATATTAAACTTAGTGATGTTCAAGAAAAATAAATAAAAATTTCTCAATCAAATAATCACATAAAAGAATCAGAACACATAACTCCTATCCATAGGTCTAAAAGAGTATGACATACACCTATGAGGTATGGGTTCATTATTGAGAACAATGAAGCCCAAGTCATTGAGAATGATGAACCTCTGACCTATACGGAAGCAGTCAAAAGTAAGGACTCTTACAAATGGCTGGCTGCCATGCAATCCAAAATGGAATCCATGCACACCAACAAAGTATGGACTTTGGTGGATGCACCAAAGGATATAAATCCTATTGGATGCAAATGGATTTTTAAGAAAAAGATTGGAGCAGATGGTCAAATTGAAACCTTATAAGGCCTAGATTGGTGGCTAAGGGATTTTAGGCAAAAACAAGGGATTGATTATGATGAAACATTTTTACCTATTGCCATACTCAAATCTATTCGGATTATGCTTGCCATAGCAGCATACCATGATTATGAAATATGGCAAATGGATGTGAAGACCACTTTCCTTAATGGTTTCCTTGAGGAGGAGGTCTATATGTCATAGCCAGAGGGATTTGAGTCAAATGAGAGATCAAATCAGGTATCCAAGTTTAAGAGATCCATTTATGGATTAAAGCAAGCATCAAGGAGTTAGAATATCCATTTTAATGTAACAGTCAAAGAGTTTGGTTTCATCAAGAATGTGGATGAACCGTGTATGTATAAGAAAACTAGTGGGAGAATGATAGTCTTCTTGGTTCTGTATGTAGATGACACACTCCTCATTGGAAATGATATCCCAATATTGCAATCAGTTAAATTATGGCCATCAAATAAGTTTTCTATGAAAGACTTGGGAGAAGCATCCTATATACTAGGAATAAAGATCTATAGAGATAGATCTAAAAGAATGCTAGGCTTATCCCAATCTAGGTACATTGATTTAATACTGAAAAGATTTAGTATGGATGGGAGTAAAAGAGGTTACTTACCTATGAGTCAAGGCATACATCTCTCTAAAAAGATGTCTCCAAAGACACCTGAAGAGAGAAATAGAATGAGTTCTATTCCTTATGCTTCGGCTGTTGGATCAATAATGTATGCCATGTTATGTACAAGGCCTGATGTTGCTTATGCTTTAGGCATTGCAAGTAGATTTCAAGCTGATCCAGGAGAGGATCATTGGAAAGCTGTGAAAAATATTCTTAAGTACTTGAGAAGGACTAAAGATATTTTTCTAGTATATGGTGGTTCTGATCTTAAACTAGAAGCATATTCTGACTCTAGTTTTCAATCAGACCCAGATGATAGCAAATCCATTTCAGGATATGTCTTTACTCTGAATGGTGGAGCAGTGAGTTGGAAGAGTACTAAGCAGCCAACTGTAGCTGACTCAACCATTGAGGCAGAATACATAGCTGTAAGTGAAGCCACCATGAAAGCTATCTGGATGAAGAAGTTCATCACTGAATTGGGTATTATTCCTGAAATTAAGAATCCAGTACCACTTTACTGTGATAATACTGGAGCTATTGCTCAAGCAAAGGAACCAAGGTCTCATCATAAATCCAAACACATTCTGAGATGCTTCCATCTCGTTCGTGAAATTATTGAAAGATAAGATGTAGTCATAGAACGAGTTGACATAAAGAACAACATAGCAGACCCATTCACTAAGGCTTTACCACTGCAACTATTTGATCGCCACCTTGATTATATGGGATTAAAATATTAGGGTGATTGGCTTTAGTGCAAGTGAGAGATTGAGAGGAATATGCCCTTAAGCCAATCAAATTTTATTTATTTATTTAGGCTATTTTTTGTCTTCCAAACTCATGTAATGACATTTTAAAATAAATAAAGATTTTTTCATCATATGTAGCATCTTATTATTTATTTAAGATTATGATGAATCCCATAAATTAGGGCTATGATTTTAGGATTATGATGAGATCATACTAGTGAGACCTAAAATCTTAAAACCCTAATTTAAATCGTTCTTAGTCAATGGGACATTGAGTTGGGGATCAATATTTTCTGGTAAGACTAGCACATCCTTTGTATGCATGATTGAAAGGGTGATTGATCTCACAATTACTTATGTATGATACTAATACAAGAATGTAGGTGCTCATTAGAGATGAGTTCATTGAATTGATCCAAATTGAGAATATCTAATGGAGTCTTATCTACATGTCAATAGATGATTCTCATAGTAGAATTGTGCATGTAATCCTTTGACCTGAAACTACCATAGAACCTTATATATATAAATCCACATTTTGGTTCATACTCATTCATGACTTAGTTATATACGGGTTGATCTATATATGGTGGATTATATATAAAGGTTGTGAGTAGGTTAACATGGAATGAATCATTCCTGGTAAGAGGAAATTGCATCCTACCTGCTTCAAACAAATGACGATTCAGGAAGACTTTGATCAAAGTATGATGAAAATTAGAAATAATTTCTAAATATTTCATTAAATAAATCATCATTATAAGATTGAAAGAGAAATGAATATGATATTGGGATTGACATTTTTCTATACCCAGAGTCATATTTAGGATGCAGGAAGGTCAAAGGATCTAGTTGCATGGTAATTTTCACTAAAGGATATTTTTGATATTTTCATCAAAATTTTATATCTTTCGAGAAGTCACGATATGTTGCTAGACGTCAATCATGTCTTGTAGGTTCGATCAAATTAAAATTTTAATTTGTTCATTAAATTACAAAGTGTTCTAATTAAGTCAAATTGGGTAGGCTAGTTTTGACATAAATTGGTTTGGTTGAGTTTTAACCAAATTAGGTCAAATCACTCCCAGACCCACTGCTGGTTAGATGTGGAATCCAATGGATCACACATAAAGGAAATTGATTAAGAATCTAATTGGATTAGATCATTTTTGGAAGATAAACATGCTAGCACATGTTGCAAACCCTAGCACCTAGATTCGAATTGGATAAGAGTCGGCTTTCAATTTGGGCTAATTAAGGATCAATTTGAGCCAAATTGGATTTGATCTTGAATTGGATTAACCTAGACTGATTGGGCTTCAGATGGGGCATCACATACTAGAATCCCATACATCAGAGAGTCTCTCTCTTGTGCGTGGGAAGTCTTTCATGCGCAAAGAGTCTTTAGCGCATGGGATTAAGTTGGCACCTACCTTCTTTAACTTTTCCTATTTTTCATGTTGCCTAAATTTTTATATGGGCATGGACATCAGATATGGGGCACAAAAGAGTCCTTCTGCAGGTAAAGAACTCCATTATCATTTTAATTCTTGTTGCCCAGGACTCTTTGTCGCCCAAGACTCCTTGCCGCCCTCTCTTCCTTAGCGGCTCTTGGACCAAGTCAAAGTCCCAAAGGACTTTGACTATTCAAAGATTATCTCCATGCCATTTTGCTGAATGGGCATCCCATTTTAAAGCCATTGGATGGCCTTCTTATCTGATTTAATGGTTGAAAATGATGGCGCCAAGAATGAAAGCCCGCAACTCTTCATAAATAACTTACGTAGAATTAGTTCGAGAATCCTTCTGCTTTAAAGCACCTCTTGAACTAAGTCTATATGTTGTTATTATCTAATGAGGTATGAGATTGGCTGAAGGGACATGAGATAATATTTTGAAAGGATGCAAGAAAATGTGTTGGCACCCTTACGTACATTATAAATAAGGGTGCGTACCATGAGTCTGAAGGATTGTGAAAAATTATCTTTCTTTCTGACAAGAGTTTCCACTTTCTCCAATTTTCTTTCTTTCCTTCTCTTATCCAGACCTTGTCCTTATAAGAACAAGAAGTCGTCTTAAGACTAAGAGATTAGGAAGAAAAATTAAGAAGACAAGGAAAAAGAAAGATAGATAAGGAGAGGCAAGGAAGGTGACATAAAGGCTAAGGAAGGTCTTGCCTATTTAATTAAAGTTCTTATTATTAAAATTTTAATTATATATGAATTAGAGGTGCTAGTGTCTTGATCAAGTCTTCGTGTGGATCAACATTAGAGGATGAACATGTGGGCACCTGATGGAACCCCTGACGGACTGCTGCCAGCAATTAGGAATAATTCAGGGTTTAGCGATATGAGGTATATTCTAATACTTTTTTTTATATTACAAATGCATGTTATATGATTTAATTGCTAATAAGGTGGTCCTAGGATTCGGATTTGGTTTGTATGATTTCATAATTTTGCTTTAAAATCCATGCTTTGGCCCTGTACACCATTCCTATCAGTATCATATATATCTTTTCATCCAGTTCTTCATTTAGGAAAGCTATTTTCACATCCATTTACTAAATCTTATAGTTCAGGTATGCTACTATAGCAAGCATAATCTAAATGGACTTGAGCATTGCCACCTAGGAAAACGTCTCATCATAATCAATACCATAATGCTAACGATATTTCTTGACAACCAGATGGGCTTTATAGATCTCCATCTTTCCATCTACATCTTTTTTTCTTTTGAAAATCTACTTACACCTAATGAATTTTACCCCTTTAGGTGGATCAACTAGTGTCCATACATTATTGACCTTCATGAACTTCATTTCGGGCTTCATGACTTCCAACCACTTATCAAAGTTGGATCTCTACATTGCATCTATGTAGGTGATCAGATCTTCATCGTTCTCATCGAGTTTAAAAGAATTGTTAAGATTTGATGCCTCGAATTCGATCCATAGCAAGAAGAGAATCAATTTTCAGCAAAGCAGTCGGGCTAGCTCAGATATGTGATTGAGTCAGCTCGGATTGAGATCAAGCTGGCTCGAACCATAGCTGAACTGACTCTCTCAGGCAAACAAATAGTAGAAATCTGGATGAGATGTAGTCGAGCCACCTCGACCCTTGATTGAGTCGGTTCGATAGAGGCGAATAGAACATGATGGGATTTTTTCTATTTGAACTTGGATTGTGATTAATCCAAGGGATCTATGAGAGTTTTGCGTGGACCATAGGATCAAGTGGCCATGAAGGGTTGTGGTAATGATTTGAAGGTCAAAAAATATTCTAAGACTCCATCAAGAACATGTTCGACTCACATTAGGAGAATGAGTTCTGTTAGAACTCCTGTGAACTACTGAGAAGAGGATTCTCATCCTATTTAAAGGGCTGAGGTGCTATGGAGTAGAAAAGATGTCACGTGTGGTGTGAAAGGCACGTAGAGAGGCTCAAGCAGCCATCGAGAGGATCTTTGTAGAGCATCGAGTACGTGCAACCTGTGAGAGAGAGCAGCAACAGGTGCATAGCATCCAACGAGGAGGCTATGAGGGCAGAGCATCTTGTAGCTTTTGTGGGTCTCCTTGAGATTTTGAGAGAGCTTTTATGAGGATAGCTTCTAGTTGAGAGAGATTTATGTACGATGAGTTGAGAGTAGGTGTTCTCCTCTTGTACCTATTTTTTTCTTTCATAGTGAAGCTTTGCATGCCTCATGGAAGCGAGCCTTTAGGCCGATCCACGTACTTGATTATTTTTTTATTTTATTTTTTCCTTCTTTCTACCGTAATAATTTGGTACTAGATCCTTAATAAGCGGTATCAGAGTAGCTGATATCCCAATAATTTGGTATTAAAGTGAGTTGATACCATAATAATTGGTATCAGAGTCAGATAGTATTAGAGCATAGATTATAGCAGTAGATAGAGATTGAAGAATATGGAGAAAACAAGCACAATCAAGATGGAGATCAACAGGTTCGATAGGAAAGGTAATTTCTTCTTATGGCAAGTAAGGATAAAGAATGGGCTCATCCAACATGGGTTGATCGATGCTCTCTTATATGATGAGACACCAGCCACCATAGAGGTGAAGGATTGAAAGTAGATCCAAATGTAGGTAGTGAGCATGATTTTCTTGTACCTAACGGATGATGTGGTGATCCATGTACTTGATGAGATTTTTTAGATGGTGATGTGGTCGAAGCTCGAGGAGTTGTAAATGATGAAGTCACTCACCAACATACTATTTCTTTGGAGGTAGTTCTACCAACTGTAGATGGATGAAGGCCAGAGCGTGCAGGATCATCTATCCAACTTTCAGAAGATCCTCATTGACCTTTTCAGCATTGGTGAAAAAGTTGAGGAGAAGACCAGGGCATTGATCTTGCTAGCATCGCTCCCCCCTTCGTATGAATCCTTGGTGACTGCTCTTCTAGTGGGAAAGAGCACCATCAAGAGAGATGGGTCACTATAGTGGTACTCCAAAATGAGATTCTTAGGAGAGAGAACCTAGCTTCTTAGGAGAGAGAACCTAGCTTCTTGCTCAGATGATGGTAGCTTAGCTTTGATGATTTTTGAAGGAGCAGGAGACAGTAGATGGAGTAACAGAGGATCGCGAGGAGGATGATCCAGATCCAAGATGAGGGATCCTAGCAAGATGTGAAACTACAGGTGTGATGAGTTGGGGCATCAAGTCAAGGATTACCCACAACTCAAGGATTGGACGAGGGCTACTACAGTGACAGTCAGTAGCGAGTCAGAGAATGATGTTCCAGAGATATCTGATGAGGTATCTAGTTCTTTCCAGTAGTGAATTTTAGATTCTGTATGCACATATTATGTTTGTTGCAAAAAAGAGTTGTTTGACTTCCTGGAGAGTAGTGATGGCACTATATCTACCGAATGGATTGAGCTGTGCGATTAGAGGCATCGGGACGATCAGCTAGAAGATACATGATGGTGCAGTGAGGAGATTGAGGAAGATTCGATATATAGTCAATTTTAGGTAGAATCTTATCTCACTGAGCAGACTAAATTTAAATGACTATAGGTGGATAGTTGGTCATGGAATCCTGAAGGTCATGCATGACGATAGGATGATATTGGAAGAAAAGAAGAAGATAAGAGGATATTACTGTCTAGTAGGAAGCCTAGTATGCGGTGGAGCTTCAAGAGCCAGAGGGAGCCTAGTGCAAGATGGAGCTCCAGATTAAGATGGATTGAGCATGAGATGGAAGACTCGGGAGGATGAGAGGCGATGTTATAGAGTGAATTTTCTATTACCACAGGAGAATTTTTTGAGTAGGTCTTTGGTCAGAGTGGACATAGCCCATGATAGAGGTGAGATCGAGTGGCTTGGCTCGACTTCCATGTTTGCCCATCCATGATCAGCAGACGTGCCCCATGGCATGGGAGCGAGATGGATCACAAACTCTCAAAGTCAGGTGGAGGTCGAATATCGAGTCAAGGTGAAGATTGTTAGGATTTGACGCCTTAAATTTGACCCATAACAAGAAGAGAATTAGTTTTCAGCATAGCAATCGGGATGGCTTTGATATGCGGTTGAGCTGGCTCAAACCATAGCCGAGCTGGCTCTCTCAAGCAGATAGACAGTAGGAGTCCAGACGAGATGTAGTCAAGCCAGCTTGACCCCTGACCGAGCTGGCTCGATGGAGGCGAACAGAATACGATGAAATTTTTTTCTGTTTGGACTCAAATTATGATTAATCCAAGAGGTCTACGAGAGTTGCACATGGACCATAGGATCCAACGGTCATGGAGGATTATGATCATGATCTAAAGGTCAGAAAATATTTTAAGACTCTATTAAGGACATGTTCGACTCATATTAGGAGAATGAGCCCTGTTAGGACTCCTATGAACTACTGAGAAGAGGATTCTCATCCTATTTAAAGGACTGGGATGCTGTGGAGCAGAAAAGATGGTGTGTGTGGCATGAGAAGCATGTAGAGAGGATCAGGCAGCCATCGAGAGGAGCTTAGCAGAGCATCGAGTACGTGCAGCCCGTGAGAGAGAGAAGCAATAGGTGCATAGCATTCGGCAAGGAGACAATGAGGGTAAAGCATCTTGTAGCTTTTATGGATCTTCTTAAAATTCTGAGAGAGCTTTTATGAGGTAGCATCTTATTAAGAGAAATTTGTGTATGATGAGTTGAGAGTGGGTGTTCTCCTCTTGTACCTTTTTTTTTTTTTTGCATAGTGAAGCTTTGCATGCCCCATGGAGGCGAGCCTTTAGGCTGATCTATATACTTAATTATTTTTTTATTTTATTTTTTTCTTCCTACTATAATAATTTAGTACTAGATCCTTAATAAGCAGTATCAGAGTAGCTAATATTTCAATAGTTTGATATCAGAGCGAGTTGATACCATAATAAGGATCACCATTTCAGACTAAGAAATCATAATATTTATTTGGCTGACATGGTATTCTACTAGATATCCTTAAGGGTGCCTCAATAATGGGCTTTGGGATTGATCTTATCAAATTTAGTTCTATAGATTTACTAGAATGTGTTGATTCTTCTGTCTATCGAACTTTACTAAGTTTAACATTAGAGGCAGCAGTTTCTTTCCTAAGAAACTCCTTTTCTAAAAAGACTGCCCTATTGCTGACGAACACCTTTTATTCTTTAGCAAGGAACAAGTAATAACCTCTTGTTTTCTTAGGGTACCCTATAAACAAGCATTTATCAGACCTTGGTCTCAGCTTTTCTGCCTGCAAATATTTGACATAAGCCAGACATTCTCAAATTCTAAGGTGAGAGAGCATCGGCCTACGTCCAGTCCATATCACATATGGAGTTTTTGTAATAGATTTGCTCCGAACATTGTTCAAAACATAATAAGCAGTCTCAAGTGCATAACCGCAAAAAAAATAGACAGACTCGCAAATTCTATCATGGATCGAACCATGTCCAATAGGATTCGATTTCTCCTTTCAGACACACCATTATGTTATGGTGTTCCAAAAGAGATCCATTATGAGAAAATTCCATTCTCTCCTTGATATATCAAAAAATCATTGGAAAGATATTCATCTCTTTGATCTAACCAAAGAGTTTTAATACTCTTTCCAAGTTATATTTCTACCTCATTACGATATCATTTGAACATTTCAAAAGAATCGGATTTACTTATCATAAGATAGACGTACCTATACCTAGGTAGGTCATTAGTAAATATGATGAAGTAGTAGTACCCACCTTTGGCACACGTGTTCATAGGTCTATATACATCACTATGTACTAGACCCAGAATATCAGTGGCCCATTCACCCTTTCCAATAAAAGGTGATTTGGTCATTTTACAAAAAAGACAGGACTCATAGATAGTGAATGATTCACAATCATGAATGTCAAGGATACGCTCCTTGACTAACATGTTTATCCTATTCTTGTTTATATGACCGAGCTGATAGTGCCAAAGATAGACATTGATGACATTATCTAGTTTCAGATGTTTATTTGATGTATACATTATACTAATAGTTTGTGATAAAATATAAATATTATTTCTTAATTATCCTTGCATTATTGTAACATCATTTATAATGACATCATAATAATTTTTTTTATTGACAAATAATAATCATCTTGGGCCAAAAATCCTATAGATATTATGTTCATCATAAAGGATGGACAATAGTGTCAATCATTTAAAACAATATTATTTATTTTGAAAACAAGCTCAATAGTTTTCAATGCTAGGACTGGAACATTCCTTCCATCCTTAACATTCAGAAATCTATCATCATTCTCAAACTTTCTACCATTTTGAAGCCCATGTAACAAATTGCATATGTAAACTAGACTTTTAGTATCCAATACTTAGGTAGAAGTATCATAAATAGAAAAATTGCAAGGTATTATATAACAGTCTTGACCAGCAACTCCTTAATGTTTTCTCTTGTTCAACCTATCTAGGTCTAGAGGATATTTTGTTTTTGGATCTGCCTAATTAGGATCAATACTAGACTTCTTGAAATCAGATTCTAAAAGCGATAATTATAATAAAATACTAAATAAAAGTATTAAGTAATATAATATTTAATATTTATTTAAAAAAATTAATATTTTTATTAATGTTTTATAGGAAAGAAGTCTATCAATGTGAAGAGCATGGTTTATGGGTTCCAACGTAATAAATTTCACTCAAATCAAAGCTAAAATGAAAAAGTTATGAATCCTAAAAGTTTAAAATAAAAGAAAAACAAAAAAAGATTAGACCGGTACACGGTGGACTGACTGGCCGATCCATGGAATAGGCATGGACCATCCAGCTTAGTAGGCGCGGCCAATCAGCATGTGCCACGTGGTGAATCTAGACTGCTAAGAGGTCTATGAAAATTATATCGTGGCTCACAAGGGTAGTTTCATAATTTTGGGTGGCACGGCAGCGATTGATTGGTGCAGGTCTTCAACAAGCCCGGTCTACGCACGGTCTATAGGCTTTAGTGGGAGAGATTTGCACGATCCAATGGCTGACATCATAGCCGATCGAAATCCAACGGACAATGCGAGTTTTGGTTTGATTTAGGATTCCCAGGGCTTCCGAATGTGCGATCCAATGATGAAAATTCACCTAGATGAAGATCGGATGGCCAAGAACAAATCCAGCAAGGTATATGGCGGTGATTTGATGAAATTGAAGCCTTTAGATCTTGATCGAATGGCCAGAACTATTTTAAGTGATTAAATTCGATCCGGACTTTGATTTGATCTTGATAAGGATCCAAAAACTCTTGATTTTTTTTTCTATTTAATCTCCTATATGCCACAAACTGAATAGAGCCCCTTGGAGGAAATTAGTCTCTCCAAATCTCTTCTTCCTCTCTCCCTTCTCTTCTCCTATTCTCTCTTTTTCCTTTCTTTTTCTTTGGGAGATTTGAAGATGCTAGGAGCCGAAAAATTTCAAATCATGTGTAGCTAAAGATCAAAATTCTGGGATGAAGATGAAATCTTCGAACATGGATTGTATTTATTTTTACTTTTTTTTATAATTTTTTATGCAATGAATAAATTATTTTATTGTGCAATCCTTGAGATTTAATAACATGCTTATTATTGATTGGTATTTAAATAGGTTACATTTATGGAGATGGATTTTGATCAGGAGAAACAATCCATACTCGATTTAATAGTTTATACTAAAAAAAATCGGTAAAAGCCATGTTACTAATTTTTAAGAATTAAAGTATTGAATAGCTTATGATTCTATTGATATAGATCATAGTCAAAAGATATGATTTATGTTCAAAGAAAATAGATTATAGTTAAAACTAAATTTTTAAAAATTATTAAATTCTTGTATTAAAGAAAATTATCACAACCATGTTAGAGATGGATTCAAAATTTTAGAATATCTTTAACTGATTCTTCAAACCTCACTTTATTATTATTTATATTTTTTATTTTTATTTATAAAATTTAAATTAATTTTTTTAAATTTATTTATTTAAAATTTTATTTTATAAATTAATTATTTTTTTAAAAATTAAATTAAATACAACTCAGCCTTCAATCTTCGAAAAAATCGACACTCGACTCACCAACTATCCTACTAAATAGTAAAATTAGATTTAACTTGTATTTGATGATATAACGATAAGTAGTCAAATTTTTGGCATCGTTATCAAAGATTATAGCATGATTGCTTCAAATAAAAAAATTAAAAAAATTAAATTAATTAAAAAATTTAAAAAATTTAAAAAATTAAAAAATTTAAAAAAATTAATTAATTTTTTATTATTTATTACTTTATATGCTTTATTTCTTTATTTATTTTACTACTTTATTTTATTTCTTATTTTAATTTATTATCTTATTTATTTTTATTGCTGCTTTATTGCATAGTTACTTTATATTGCTTTATTAATTTATTTATTTTTCTGCTTTATATTTTTTGCTTTTCTACTTTTACTTTTTATATTTTATTCTATTGATTAGTAGTTTATCTTTTATTATCCATCAATTTAATCTAATTGCTTAATTTCTTGTTATTTATGCTCTCTTTAAATTTCTACTTTATATTGCTACTTTATTAATTGCCTACTAGCTATATTATTTTAATTGCATTATTTAAATAATTATCTTATTTTACATAATTAATTTACTACTTAGAATAAATAATTATCTTAAAAAATTAATTTAATTTACCTAGTTACCTTTTAATCCTAGTGTAATTTACTTTTCAATTAGTTAGATTCTCTAAACTAGTTTAGATAAATTCTAATATAATTAATTCAATTAACTTAATTAAAATCTATTTTTTTTCTAACTTTACATAATTTGATATAAAAAGAAAATAATATATCTCATAATACTTAATTAATATAGAGAAGCTAATTAAATCTTAAAAGAAATCAACATGTTTGGACACCTTGTTTTGTTTGCATTGCATATTTATAATATATTAAGGGCATAATCCATTAAACAAGATAAGATGAAAATTTGATCATCCTTTCTTGACCCACAAACCACCATCTTTCATTTTGCATTAACCTAGATCTTAATCTAAAATCAATTCAACATTGGCCCCTAAGGATAATCGAGCTTATTAGGATAAGGAACCATAAGAGTTGGACCAGATTAGGATTGTCAGTTCGACTGGTGTTTAGACAAGTGGTTTAGGGACTACATTCTGAAGGAAGATGGTTACTTAATTTATTCCATTAGCTGACCTAACTAAGATAATTGATGTCTATGAAAAGCAATGGAGGGACTCCCACCAACCTAATACTTACCAAACCAGTTGAGTGGCTGATTCTTTACCTGGAGGGCTTGAAGGTAATCTTGATAGTTAGGAGCTGTCTAGGTAAACCTTAGGATAGAGAGTCCATGTTTGCCTAACTTATTTACTATTACAACTTAAAACTTAATTAAAATAGTCTCCTCAATCATCTCTAAATCTAGGACTCTTTAGGACTCTCATCTTTAGAATTCTCTCTCCTTATCTCTTTTTTTTATTCTTTAAAATTAATTAAAATAAAATAAATAAATAATTAGGGAGGGATTTAGACAAGTTTGTGCAATTTGTTCGAGCACCACCCACATTGTAAGAAGATGCCCAAATCAATTTTCTGAGTTTATGCATGAGCAAGTTTATCAAGATCAAATCCAAATGGCCCACAGATCAGAAAATAATCATACCTATAATCTAGGATGGGGGCCTCAGCCAAATTTTTTATGGCAATCACAATCAGTGATTACCCCAGTACCACAAAGATCCACTTTCATAGGTGCACATTATGATTTGCCATACCCACAATATCAAACCTCTCTAAATAACAATGGGTCAATTTTTGAAGAGAGGATTCAGGAAGTAAATGAATTAGAATTTACCAATTAACCATTGAATACTCTAGATGACCAAAGGCCTGACTCTCTAGCAACTACTCTTAATAATTTTATGTAGACCTATCACTCCTGTATGCAAACATTTAGAAAACCAAAGGACCAAAGGCTTAATTCATTAGAAAAAATCTTAAACGACCTCATACAAAACACAAACCAACTTATAAAGTCAAACTCTCAAGCCATTGATCATCTAGGAATATAGATAGGTCAGTTAGCCACGATTATTAGTGAAAGTGAGTTGCCTAATCAATCCGAGAGTGAACGTGAGGGACCATATCTAACTAAAAATTTTAATATCCCAAAATTTTGTTTTGAACAATCACATATAACTCTCGAAAATAATATGATCACAAAGCAACCCTGTACAACCAAAAGGATCCTCTTAGACCTTATCATTAAGGCAACAAAATATAGGGCAGAGCCAGCATGGTGGGATGAACCAATTTCATCATCATCTTTTTCGCCTATGATCAGAGAACAACCTCGCAAAACTAAAAAGATCCTCTTAGACCATATAATTGAGGAAAGAACATATAGAAAAGAACTAGAATTATGGGACAAACCAATTCCATCATCTTACATATATATGGACCCATCCCTAAGTGCCCTAGAATCACCCAGTCCTTTTAATGAGGATGGACAAACTGATGAGATGATAAAATTAATAGAGACTTCTTAAGAACTATAAGTAAATAACACATTAGAGGAAGCTTCACTCATAATTCTTTCTCAGGATTTGTTAAATCCCTATTTGGCCTATTATGAGGTGGATGATTTTGATGATGATGGATACAAAATAGAAGTTAATGACCAAGTAGATACATCCTATCCTAAAACCATCCCACATTAGATTGAAAAACTTGAGCCACCACCTAGCCCACCAATAGCACCCTTGTTAGAACCACCAACTGCTTTAGAATTGAAGTCACTTCCTGATGAACCTAAAGATACTCTACCAGTGATACCTACCCAGGAAGACTAACTTATGGATGTTCTAAACGTACATAAAGAAGTTGTTGGTTTGGATATTACTGAAATAAGGGACAATAATTTTATGAATAATTTTTTGATATTCAGTAGTGCTTTTGATGATGGCCTCCAAATTTATCTATAATATTAAAATGATTTATAGAGGCAGATTTAAAATTAATTTAGAAAAGTGCCCTACTTTAAATTAGGAAGAATTGATGCCTAGTTATATCAAACCTAAGAAAGAGAGTGGGGTAGATCAGATTATAGTTGAAGAAATTCAAATACTATCATTCCTAATCTTAACCCAACAAATACAAACTCTTCCTGATTATAGAAATTATAATAATCTTAAATTCTGGTATAACATGCTTGCTCCATATACTTTATTGATCAGGACTAAACGTAATCATCGTAAAGCATTCCATGAACGTTTTTCTACCATCATGACAAGGCCTTCTGATTGGTCTTATTTTTCTGAAACTCTAAAGGATGCACTAAAATTAATTTTATCTAAAACTCTTTCATAGGGTCTGGCTGAAGATGTTAAACTTAGTGCTTACTAGAAGGCAATCTAGCTTTTAGCTTCTTCCATTTGAATTTGTCTTTTTTTTTAGTTTACCTTCCTTTAAGGAATAAGTTGGGGGGAGAACTACAGATCCATGCTGAATGAAGAACAAATAAACCTCAGGTCGAGCCAAGAATTAAATTAAATTAGGTGAACTCTTTTTTTAAAATTTTTTCTTATCATTTATCACACTCTATTTCTTTTCTTCATTGAGGATAATGAAAATTAAGTTTGGTGGAAAGGATAAATAAAATTTTTAAGTCCTCAAGTATGATAATAATTAGTCTTATGTACTTGATTTTGTGCCAATTTAAAAATTTTCAAATATTTTAATCGATGATTGATTAATGGTCTAAAATTTTTTTAAAATACTGAGGATCTAATTATTAAAAGAATTTAGTAAATGGTTAGGTATAGAACATAATAAATTTTTAAGTGATTCTAAAAACTTCTTCCAACCTATATTCAATAAAGAATCTACTTTAAATGGGTATGAGTAAAATATATATATATGATAAAAAAATGAATGATGGTGAAAAAAATTTTGAAAAAAAAAAGAATAAAGAGCAGGTTCTAAACATTAATCCCCCATCGAGTAACCGAATTCCGTTGCCTAAGTAAGCAATGTTATTTGCATCAAAAAGTGGGCAATGTGAAGAAGCTTGTTATACAGTTTGTTTTAACCTGTAGTCTATTTGACTCGAATCAGTAAGTCTGAGGGATGTTCCACACCTAATATCCTAAAGTCAACTGATTTGAAAGTCATTAGTCCAAAGCTCACTACAAGAGTTAGATAGAAAGCTTAGGAGGTTAAAACATTATACTAACTATAAAAAAAAAAAAAAAAAAAAAAAAAAAAAAAAAAAAAAAAAACATTCTAGCTCATGCTAAAGATAGAGGATTTAAAATATAAAGGTGGAAAATTGATCAAAGAAAAGCTTTAAAATTTTAAGTTCTTCACTTAACCACTATTTGGGATAGAATTAATAATCCAATGATGTATTTCTTAAATCTCTGACTAGGTATCAACTGACTTTAGGATGACCTAAAGAAACTGTTATATCTTATTGATTCAATACATACTTCTAATTTTTCTCTTTTTACTCAAGGATGAGTAAAACTCAAATTGAAAGGCGTGATAATTATAATAAAAAACTAAATAAAAATATTAAATAATATAATATTTAATATTTTTTAAAGAAATTAATATTTTTATTAATATTTTGCAGGAAAGAAGCCTATCAATGTGAAGAGCTCGATTTATGGGTTCCAACAAAATAAATTTTACTCAAATCGGAGCTAAACGAAAAAGTTATGAAGTGCAAAAGTTTAAAATAAAAAAAATAAAATCGATGCACGGTGGACCGACCGTCGGTCTATGGAATAGGCGTGGACCATCCAACTCAGTAGGCGCGGCTAATTAGCGCATGCCACGTGGCGAACCTAGACTGCTAAGAGGTCTATGGAAATTATATCGTGGCTCATGGGGGTAGTTTAGTAATTTCAGATGGCACGACAATGGTTGATTGGCACAGGTCTTCGATAGGTCCAGTCTACGCATGGTCTATAGGATTTAGTGGGTGAGATTTATGTGATCTGATGGCTGACATCATAGCTGGTCGGAATCCAATGGACAAGGCGAGTTTTGATTTGATTTAGAATTCCTAGGGCTTTTGAATGTGAAATCCAACGATAAAAATTCACCCAGATGAAGACTGGATGGCCAGGAACAATTCCAGCAGGATATATGGCACTGATTTGATGAAATTGAAGCCTTTAGATCTTGATCGGATGGTCAGAACTATTTTAAGCAATTAAATTTGATCCGGACTCCGATTTGAGCCCAACAAGGATCCAAAAACTCCTAATTTTCTCTTTTATTTAATCCCCTATATGCCAAAAACTAAACAGACACCCCTTAGGAGAAATTAGTCTCTCCAAATCTCTTCTTTCTCTCTCCCTTCTCTTCTCCTCTTCTCTCTTTTTTCTTTCTTTTTCTTTTCTTTTTCTTTGGGAGATTTGAAGATCCAGGAGCCAGAAATTTCAAATCATGTGTAGCTAAAGATGAAAATTCTGGGATGAAGATGAAGTCTTTGAACATGGGTTGTATTTTTTTTTCTTTATATTTTTTATAATTTTTTTATGCAGTGAATAAATTGTTCTCATACCCAATCCATGAGATTTAATAACATACTTATTGATTGATATTTAAATAGGCTATATTTATGAAGATGGATTGTGATTAGGAGAAACAATCCATGCTCGATTTAATAGGTTATACTAGAGAGAATCGATAAAAGCCATGTTACCAATTTTAAAGAATTAAAGTATTAAATAACTTATGATTCTATTAAGATGGATCGTGGTCGGAAGATACAGTTCATGTTCAAAGAAAATAAGTTATAGTCATAACTAAATTCTTAAAAATTATTAAATTTTTGAATTAAAGAAAATTACAACAATCATACTAAAGATGGATTCAAAATTTTAGAATATCTTTAACTGATTCTTCAAACCCACTTTATTATTATTTTCTTTCTTTTATTTTTATTTATAATATCCAAATTAATTATCTAAAATTTATTTATTTAAATTTTTACTTTATAAATTAATTAAAATTTTATTTTTTTTAGTTAAATTGAATGCAACTCCACCTTCAATCCTCAAGAAAATCGACACCCGACTAACCAACTATCCTACTAAATAGTAAAATTGGATTTAATTTTTATTTGATGCTGTAACGACAAGTAGTCAAAAAGCTTGTCACTATCCAATAGTGAACGGAGCGATCAATCACTAGCTATTCTATTTAAGTGAAAGAAAAATACAGGACCATATTAGTACATAAATTATTTAATCCTAAAGACTTGGACATTAGTCTAAAGGTTTTCTTATTATTTTCTATGAATTGGTAGCCTCTACTTCTAATTTTAAAAATTATACTAACTCCTTAGTAGATACCAGAATCAACATAGACTATAAATGGGCCTGAGAAAATGTCTGGCCAACCCATGTGCATCTACAGGTAGATTTACAATCAATTGTTCCTCCAAATAATTTTTAGTATTTAGTTTTACCCCAAGCTCCTCTTCAACAGGCATAAGGCACCTCTATTGAAAGTTTAGGTAAGGTCCAACCATCAACATGACTGAGTTTGTTGCATCAAATGAATGATGACCAGGCCCGAGGAAAGCTTTGGCCAACTTAATTGCCGTTTAGAGAGTGCAATCTAATCACCACATGATGGATAGTAATTCCAACATCCAGATGAACACCATGTGTAAGGCACCTCCAATGTCTACCTAGAAAATTAGACCCATTGCCATCCATCTTAATGAGAGGCTATGACTTGATTATATTGAAGGAAAATTCTGATTTTTCGGACCAGATTCGTTCAGATCTGATTAGATCAAGAGATATATTTCAAAAATTTTTCCCTTGATCCCAATCAGATCTTGATATATGTTTTAGATATGATTATTATTATTTCTAAAAAAAATTTAAAATAAAATTAGATAAATTAAATCAGATTTAATTTATCTTGATATGGGTAATCCTATTACCTATTGATGATCCTATTTGCAGCGGAAGGTTATGGATCTAGCCATGCAAGCGCTTGGCCTCTACCGATATCCACTCGAGCTAGATCTAGAGATCCTCTTCTTCTCTATCATACCTCCAAAAATTAGATCTGGATCTGATCTGGAGGATCTTTAAAACTCCTTTTGAAGATCAGCAGTCGTCCTTTGCAGCAGCGCAGCCTTCTGGCTTTCAATCGCCTTTCTTTGATCTGAATCGCACCAACCAAAAGTTCAAAACTCCTTTTGGACATGGAGAGGAGAGGGAGAAGGAGGTTTGGCATGGAGGAAGAGGGGAGAAAAGGCCTTGGGGCATGGGAATTGTTCTCCTATCATAGTTGGGCGTAGGGTCTTATTTATAGACTAAGCGTGATCCAACTCCTCTTCTTCCCAACCAATCACAACCCTTTGTGAAATCAGATCTAAATCTGATTGGTGGGAATAGAGTCCCCTGGATTCCTCTTTAGAGGGTGCCTAAGACCAATCAAAGTTAGTTCTTAGGAGAACTCTAATTGGAATCCAAAAAGGAGATGGAGTCCTTGTCCAACAAGGAGTCCTAGGTGCCTCCAGCTTGGGCACACGTCTAGGGTGGCGTGCTCCCTCCTCCTTGCTCGATTCTGGTAGGAGGACAGGCCCCCACTAGCTCTCTAATAGGTGTGTGACATATGGTCAAAAGTCAAAGTGTCAATGGTCAACATTTGACAAGTCAAAAGTAGACTTTTGACCAAAGTCAAAGAACAAGAAATGGCAGGTGACCAAAAATGGTAGGTAATGTCTTACAAAATAAGACAACCTTTTCTGACTTGGACAACCTCAAGTCAGACCATATGAAGGCCTCTGATTGAGCACAAACTCCTTTAGCTCAGATAGGATAACTTATTTATGATAGCAAAAGAAGAATGTTAGGCTCAATCGAGTGCTAGCATGATTTCCTTGAACCTAATTGAATCTCATTCAGATCAATTTGAACTAGACCAGTTCAATTGATGATCACCAGATTCAAACCCTTGTTTGTGTGATCCAGTTAGGTTTAGTTCTGTATGGTAATGGGATATGTCATGATCTCTATCATCAACATCATCGAAACTCACTTTCGATGGATCAGAACTCTTCTGATTCGAACAGCTAGAATGATCGATCATCTAAATCATTCTAATTGCTCCCAAAATCCACCAGTGACACCTAGCAGTATATGGTGGCAACCCATCAGAGCTGAATACGAACCTCTTGGTGCAGCTACCTGTGTGATTAAGTTCTTCTATCTTGAGCCCTGATCAGATTAGGGTTAAGGTAAACTCGTCAAACCTAGTCTCTATCATATGATGTAATCATTCGATTCGAGTCCGATGTGAAAATCTAAATAGAAACTCTTTCTATTATTTCACTCTACCGTGGCCATGGACTTCTAGACTTGATTCTCATGATTATCATAGGGCTGCTCCTCTACCACCGAGGTAGATAGATTCCATCTTGATGCCATCCAGTTCCAACAATGAACATGCTATAGCCAACATACACCTCAGGATTTCATATGGCTAGGAGATCGAGTAATGGTGTAGTCAAACTATAACACCCTCAAGGTGAACTGCCGATGCACCTCAGGTCAAAGAACCAGATACACTACTGCAGCATCGAGTCAGTCATTGACGATAAGGTAGACTCCCTAATGACTACTCGAGGTGGTCACGCTCAGTGCCCTCGTTCTCTAACGAGTACCTATACTCTCGCTCCGGTGTCTCCACACCGTAGACTCAAGACTCATCTACTAAAGAGAAGCGATTGTACACCAACCTTCCGGATCAATCACCATCCTTGTTGTGGTCCTATGGTCGGGAGCATTTTATGAGTTAACAATGATTATTCATGTCTTAAATTTTTAACTCTTGAAAATATGAATTATCATTACCATTAACTCAAAGGATGTATCACAGACACTAAATACACATATGTGATAAAAAATAACCCATTTTATTGATATTAGTCAAAATTTTAATTTTGCCCCTAGAAGTATATTACAAGTGTCAGCCAATTCTGACTTCTAGGGCATATATATCTTACCATGCCATATCTCATACGGTGTGGTAGGAACGATTTTAGAGGGAACCCTATTCAGTAGATAAGTTGAAGTTAATAATGAGTGTTCCCAAAAGAAATCAGGGAGGTCTGTGAAGCTCATCATGGATCGAACCATATCCAATAGAGTCCAATTTCTCCATTCTGAAACCCCGTTGAGTTGAGGTGTTCCTGATGGAGTCCATTGAGAGACTATGCCATTTTTCTTAAGATAGTCTAGGAATTTTCGGCTAAGGTATTCACCTCCTCGATCTGATCGAAGAATCTTAATGGATTTTTTAGTTTGTTTTTCTACTTCATGTCTGAATTCTTTGAACTTTTCAAAAGCTTCAGACTTGTGTCTCATAAGATACACATACCCATACCTAGACAGATCATCGGTAAAGGTAATGAAGTAGACAAAATTGCCTCTAGCCGGCACATCAAATGGGCCGCACACATCAGTATGTACTAGGGCAAGGAGATCTGTGGCCCTCTCCCCATGTCCAACAAAAGGGAGTTTAGTCATTTTGCCTTGAAGACAAGATTCACAAGTTGGATATGACTCAAAAGTCAATGGACTCAATAGCCCATTTTTCTCCAATTTGTTAATCCTATCTTCTGCTATATGACCTAATCTCAGGTGCCATAGATATCTGTCGTTTGGACTATCCCTAGGTCGTTTGGCATTCACGTTTTGCTCGATAGTTAGAACAGGTACATCAATATGTAGCTGATAAAGACCATTAATAAGGAAACCATTTGCAATTTTATTTCTTTCATAAAGAATGTTACAATGGTCCTTAAAGAAGGTAATCACATAAGCCTTCTTGTGCTAAGCATGAAACAGAAATCAAATTCCTGCTAGCTGCAGGCACATAATAACAGTCTTTTCAAAACTAAGTCTAAACCAGATGGTAATCGAAGAGGGTATGTTCCCACGGCTACTGCAGCAACTCTTGCTCCATTACCGACGCGTAGGATCATGTCTCCATCCCTCAGCCTCCTGCTATCCTCAAGACCCTGCATAGAAGTGCACAGATGAGCACTAGAACCAGAGTCAAGCACCCAACTGGATGCAGAAGAAACCGTAAGGTTAGACTCAATAACGAGCATACCTCCAGAAACCTTCCTTCTTGTAGGGTGGCCAGGTTAGGGACTTCCAATGGCCGTCGCTGTTGCAATGAAACACTTTCCTTTGCATGATCCTTCCACCTTTTGCTTTTTCACAGACTTCTTTTTCTTTCCATAAGACTTTCTTTTGGAAGAAGTTTCCATAGCAAGAACTGAGCCTTTAGAACCTTTCATAGAAAGCTCAGCGGTAACCAGCATATTCATCAACTCGGCCAAGGAATTTTGAAGTTTATGCATGTGGTAATTCATGATGAATTGCCCATATGCATCAGTCAAGGATTGCAGAATAATATCGTTCTGCAAGGTCCAAGTCCAACTTCACACCGAGCTTCTCAAGCTCTTCCATGTCCTTGATCATTGTCAGACAGTGATCTTGGACTGACTGCCCATCACGCATCTTAGCCTTAAAAAGTCATTTTCGTGACTTGATATTTGGCTGCGCGACTCTGTTCACCAAACATCTCCTGCAGGTGAGCCAACATTTGGCGAGCAGTCCCGATATCTTCATGTTGGCGCTGGAGCTCATCAGACATCGAGCCCAACATGTAGTATCTGGCCTTATTATCTTCGTCAATCCATTTTTCCAGAGACGCTCTCTGTTCAGTGGATGGACGGGCTGGTAAGGTGGGAGGGTCCTGGTCCAAAACATGTGTTAACTTCTCTGAACCCAAAACAATTTTGTAGTTCCTGAGCCAATCTTTATAATTGGGTCCAGTCAGTCTATGTGTGTCTAGGATACGTGCCAATGGGTTGGACGCAGACATTTTCCTGTAGAGAGTCAAAGATTCTAGTTAGATACTGTAATTTTGACTTGACCAATTTGTTTAGGGATTTTATTTTTAAACAAATTAGCTCCCACTATTTTCTCGGATCCCTACACTCCCTCTGTAGAGATGCGAAAATCTCCGCGATTGATGATTTCTAGTGGGTGGTGCGGTCTCACCAACTGACTCATCACCTCACCTAACAGTTATTGGTGATGGGTTAGCCAATGAGTGAACAACTCTTGTTCAATGATTCTCTAATCATGGTGCACCCAAACTTGGTCTCTAATTCATGAATCTCACCGTATCCGGAATATTGATCCACTCCTTAGTTAAGTCAGACCCACCATTTGCATAGACTGGGTTCCTAATTGGAGTCTCTCACCGTATCCAAAATATTGAGCCCAACTCATCCTCCAGCCCATAGCATCCAATGCCTAATAGACATGGTTGCATCTTCCCGGTGCAACTGAGCCACTGTATCCAGCCGAGAACAATCAACCCCGGGAAGGGCCCGCACGTCTACAATGGTGGAAGACCTCGGACTTAATCTTTTCTTAGGGAGAATTGATTCAGGTCTCATTAAACTAGACTTGGCTTAGTCATAACAATTATGACTAACCTAGTGGCATGGGTTAGCTCGGATTATTGACCACCTCAGATCAGAACTGTGTCAACAGATATGGCCAGGTAAGTGAGACCGGTGGAAGGAATATGCCGTTAACTCGCACAAGAACGCATTCAGGTCGAGTAGCTTCCAATTAAAAACCAGTCGGTCGTCTGTGCCAAACTTACCTTAGACACCAAATTGTTGAGTCAGAACCAATTGGGTTAGCCTACAATCCAGACTCTAACCTCTGAGCCTAATTAGGTCTTGCTTGATCGTGACTCGATCTTGACCCAGACTTAATCCTATTAGGCTGGTCAATTTAAGCATTGTTGATCCCATCTAACCAACTCTTGATTCGGTTTGATCAACCGCTTAGACCTAATTGAGCTACCCAAGCCCGAACCCAGTATTATGAATATGTCTTAGATCTGAAATTCTCAATTTTAGACCTAATTAATATTCCATAAACTTAATTCTTAATTAAGTTAGGGTTCATAAACAAAATATGCACAATAAATCCTAGGGTTTCAGGATCTAGGGTTTTGCAGAAAGTAAGTTTTGGGTTTCTGATTAAGGACGAACACGCAGCACCCCTACACGTCATAAGAACACCCCATCGAATGGGAAAGAGAGGGCCTTTAAACCCTTCTTCGTTCTTATGACCGGACGGCCAAGAGGAACGCCTTAATCAGGAACATGCAATACTACAAAACAGTTATAGATCTATATCATATATCTCATATACAAATTTAGATCTAATCATGGCATATTTTGCATACATCTCATGTATCATAATCATGCATATTTTCAGATCTAAATTATCTCATAATAATCTAAAAAATTAGATTTAAATTGATCTAATCAAAATAAATTCTAATCTAGACAATTATGTAGAACTATTCTACAACTAGTCTAGACATGCATCAATCATATCTCATATGATATTTAAAATTAAATAATTTTTATTTGCTATTTTTTCAGATGTTATTATAACACTTATAATATCAAAAAATAGTAAATAAGAAGATCTAAAATATGATTTAATCAGATTAAATCAAAGACATGCAAAACTATTCTATAGAACTATTCTATTCTAGAACTAGTCATGCATATCTTCATGTTCTTAGATCCAAATCATTTAATTTTAATTTTTTCTGATTTCAGATCTGATCACATCTCATGTGACATCTGAAATCACTTTATTTTCTAATTAAAATAAAATTAAAATCAGATCTAAACAATTTTAGAACCATGGCTCTGATACCAGTTGAAGGGAAATCCTGATTTCCCGGTCCAGGTTCGTCCAGATCTGATTCAGATCAAGAGATATATTTCAAAAATTTTTCTCTTGATCTCAATCAGATCTTGATATATTTTAGATCTGATTCTTATTATTTTAATAAATAAAATAAAATAAGATAAATTAAATCAAATTTAATTTACCTGATTTGGGTAATCCTATTACCCTGTAGATGATCCTGATTGCAGCGGAAGGTTCTGGATCTAGCCACGCAAGCGCCTGGCCTCTACCGGTATCCACTCGGGTTGGATCTGGAGATCCTCTTCTTCTCTATCACACCTCCAAAAATTAGATCTGGATCTGATCTGGAGGATCTTCAAAACTCTTTTGAAGATCTGCAGTCGTCCTTTTGCAGCAGCGCAGCCTTCTTGCTTTTGATCGCCTTTCCTTGATCTGAATCGCACCAACCAAAGTCCAAAACACCTTTTGGACGTGGAGAGCAAGGGGAGAAGAAGCTATGGCATGGAGGAGGAGGGGAGAGGCAGCCTTGGGGCATGGGGTTTCTCAATTGAATTGCATTCGCATTAGAATCTGAGTTGGGCGCAGGGTCTTATTTATAGACTAAGCGTGATCCAACTCCTCTTCCTCCCAACCAATCACAACCCTTTGTGAAATCAGATCTAAATCTGATTGGTGGGAATAGAGACCCCTGGATTCCTCCTTAGAGGGTGCCTAAGACCAGTCAAAGTTGGTTCTTAGAAGAACTCTAATTGGAATCCAAAAAGGAGATGGAGTCCTTGTCCAACAAGGACTCCTAGGCGCCTCCTACTTGGGCTCACGCCACCCTTGGCGTGCGCCCTTCTCCTTGCCAGGTTCTGGCAGGGGGACAGGCCCCCACCAGCTCTCCAATAGGTGCATGACATGTGGTCAAAAGTCAAAGTGTCAATGGTCAACGTTTGACCAGTCAAAGGTAGACTTTTGACCAAAGTCAAAGAACAAGAAATGGCAGGTGACCAAAAATGGCAGGTAATGTCTTACAAAATAAGACAACCTTTTCTGACTTGGACAACCTCCAGTCAGACCATATGAAGGCCTCTGATTGAGCACAAACTCCTTTGGCTCAGTCAGGACAACTTATTTATGATAGTAAAAGAAGAACGTTAGGTTCAATCGAGTGCTAGCACGATTTCCTTGAACCTAATTGAATCTCATTCAGATCAATTGAACTAGATCAGTTCAATTGATGATCACCAGATTCAAACCCTTGTTTGTGTGACCCAGTTAGGTTCAGTTCTGTATGGTAATGGGATATGTCATGATCTCTATCATCGACATCATCGAAACTCCTTTCGATGGATCAGAACTCTTCTGATTCGAACAGCTAGAATGATCGATCATCTAAATCATTCTAATTGCTCCCAAAATCCACCAGTGACACCTAGCAGTATATGGTGGCAACCCATCAGAGCTGAATGCGAACCTCTTGGTGCAGCTACCTGTGTGATTAAGTTCTTCTATCTTGAGCCCCGATCAGATTAGGGTTAAGGTAAACTCGTCAAACCCTAGTCTCTGTCATATGATGTAATCATTCGATTCGAGTCCAATGTGAAAATCTAAATAGAAACTCTTTCTATTATTTCACTCTGCCATGGCCATGGGCTTCTGGACTTGATTCTCATGATCATCATAGGGCTGCTCCTCTACCACCGAGGTAGATAGATTCCATCTTGATGCAATCCAGTTCCTACAATGAACATGCTATAGCCAACATACACCTCAGGGTTCCATATGGCTAGGAGACCGAGTAATGGTGTAGTCAAACTATAACACCCTCAAGGTGAACTGCCGATGCATCTCAGGTCAAAGAACCAGACACACTACTGCAGCATCGAGTCAGTCATTGACGAGAAGGTAGACTTCCTAATGACTACTCGAGGTGGTCACGCTCAGTGCCCTCGTTCTCTAACGAGTACCTGTACTCTCGCTCCGGTGTCTCCACACCGTAGACTCAAGACTCATCTACTAAAGAGAAGCGATCGTACACCAACCTTCCGGATCAATCACCATCCTCGTGATGATCCTATGGTCGGGAGCTGTTTATGAGTTAATAATGATTATTCATGTCTTAAATTTTCAACTCTTGAAAATATGAATTATCATTACCATTAACTCAAAGGATGTATCACAGACACTAAATACACATATGTGATAGAAAATAACCCATTTTATTAATTATAGTCAAAATTATAATTTTGCCCCTAGAAGTGTATTACAAGTGTCAGCCAATTCTGGCTTCTAGGGCACATATATCTAACATATATATCCCTATTAGAGTAATAGAGTTAGGTTACATGATATAGCCATCCACAACGTCCCAGGCATTCTAGCTCTGGGGATACATGATATTGCTCGAACTCACAAGATCACAAGCTATAATGCGGGCTCCTGTAGCATGGACCTGAAGGAACCTGTGACATTCTCTTATGGACAGCAAACCATAGATCCAACACCTAGATCTATGCTGGGGCACCTCCCTCCTTGGGCTTGAGGGAGGCGCCCCCTCTCTCTAGGGCTTCTTCAAGAACCTAGGGTGGCAACTCTAGAGAGAAGAGAAGAAGAGAGTTGAGGAAGAAAAGGTTTGTATTGATTCCAACCTTGAAAATCCTAATACAACCTATGTATTTATACATAGCCATTAGGTCCAACTAAAAATTCTCCGGCTAATCCAATACATGAAAGCACTCATCAAGCCCATGTACACCCATGTCTCCCATGCTCTCATCCTCTGGATCTAGATTCGATCCATACATGAGTTAGCCCCCTTAAGATCTCTCAAACTAGATCTTAAGATCCCTAAGATCAACCCAGACCATAGCCCAAAATAGATCCTCGTGTAACTCTGCCCGCGCATTGAGCTGGCTCAGTCTCAGCACTGAGCCGACTAAGTTTCACTAGGTCAGCTCAGTCTGAAACTGAGCCAGCCTAGTTCTGTGCCATGCCAGCAGTCCCAAATGCATAGCTCTCTATTTTGCCTATGCACTGAGACTTAGCCGACCCAGTTTTGGACTGAGCCGACTAACCTATAGAAAATCTTTTTTCTATAGTCTTGATTCCTCGACTTTGGTTCCTTGCTTCATCTTAAATCTTAGATCTCTAAAGCACCAATCAAGCCCTTGGAATCCTCGGAGCCAACCCCCTGACTCCTCCCATGGCCTCCCTAGGCTTGGGAGCACCATAAATCCTAATAATTTAAGGATAGAGAAGACATAGACCAAATTTCTCCTACTAACTTCATCAAGTCAAATCCTCCCATTGACTTCACTAAGTCATAGATGATGACTAGGATCAATTTCGGTCCATGGGCACCTAATTCAATCTTATGGATTAAAATTAGTCAATGATTCCTAATTGACATAGGTCAGCTTGAATCACCAAGTGATTTAATCAAATCCAAATTAATCATATTGGCTAGATAAGTGAGATCAGTGAAAGAGATATGCCATTAACTCATCAAAGATAGAATTAGTGCGAGTAGCTCCTAATTAAAAACCACTAGTTTAGACTGCCAAACATACCTTAGACACCAACTGATTAATTAGATTCAACTAGATCCACCTAGCAATTTTGGGGTTGACCTCTCAGCCATGAATCAAGTCTGTTGGGGATGAGATTAGCACCTGTCGAAGTCCCTACGATCGATCTCCATTTCATGAAAATCCATCGATCTTCTCAGTGATAACTTCTGACTGTTGAACTTATCAAAAGCTTGTTAAAGTTTGGTCGAATGATCTTGAATAATAAAAAGAACTGTTATTTCATTAACTTTGCCTTTTGGCTTAGGATGAATACCAGGATCAAAGCCCAACCTATTCGGCCCTAATTGGAAATGGATTTTAAGGGTAGCTGAATTTCTTTATTATAAGTAACAAACTCCTTCCAGTCGATCTCCTTTCAGTCAAATTCCTTCTAGATGGACTCCTTCCAATCGAACTCCTTCCAACTGGCCTCCTTCCAATCGAACTTCTTCTAATCAGTCTCCTTTCAGTTGGATTTCTTCTAGACAGACTCCTTCCAGTCGAACTCCTTTTAGTAGACCGTCTTTTAGTCGAGCTTCTTCCAGCTGGTCTCCTTCTAGTCTGATTCCTTCCAGTTAAACTCCTTCTAGCTAGTCTTCTTCCAAATGGACTCCTTCTAATCGGTCTTCTTCTAGATAGACTCCTTCTAGTTGGTCTCCTTCCAGTCAAATTTCTTCCAGTCGACTACTCCATGGATGATGGATCTCGATACTTCCAACCCTCATTTGGAATATGCCTATCTTTGGACAACCTAGAAGGCTACCAAACTTCTTAAAGTCATGAAAGATTGCTTCAACAAACTTTAGCAAGTCGCAAGCTTGCCTTGTGACATTAATCTTCAAGTTCGGCCAGTCGACCTTAAGTTCTCCTTGCCCACATCAATATCTGGCTAACAAATGCAGAAGTCTTCAACCCTTGTCTGAACTCCAATAAAATAGAACTTAATCACCTACAAATCATAATAAATGATAGCCCACCCTCTGTAACAAACTCCACATTTTCTAAACGGCCCACTGGCAGGTAGTTACGACTATCACCTATTAGATGTGTGCCCTAGAAGCCAGATTGCCTAACACTTATAATACACTTCCAAGGATAATTTTATAATTTTGATTATAAATTAATAAAAGAGTTATTTTCTATTATAGTGTGTATTTAAAGTATCTGTGATACATCCTTTGAGTTAATGGTAATGACGGTTCATATTTTCAAGAGTTGAAAATTTAAGACATGAAGTTTCATAATTAACTCATAAACTACTCCCGACCGTAGGATCATCACGAGGATGTTGATCGATCCAGAAGGTTGGTGTATGATCACTTTTTTAGGATGGATGTGTCTTGAGTCTATGGTGTGGAGACACTGGAGTGAGAGTATAGATACTCGTTAGAGAATGAGGGCACTGAACGTGACCACCTCGAGTAGTCATAAGAAAGACTAGCTTCTCATCGATGACTGACTCGATGCTGCAATGGTATGTCTGGTTCTTTGATCTGAGGTGCATCAGTAGTTCATCTTGAGGGTGTTATAGTTTGACTTCACCATAACTTGATCTCCTAGCTTTTCAGAATCCTGAGGTATATGTTGGCCATAGCATGTTCATTGTAGGAATTAGATTGCACTAATAGAAAATCTATCTACCTCGGTAAATGAGGAGTAGCCCTATGATAATCATGAGATTGAGTCAATAAGCCCATGGACATGGTAGTATGAATATGATCGAAAGAGTTTCTATTAGGTTTTCATATAGGACTTGAATCGGATGATTAATTCATATGACTGATATTGGGTTTGATGAGTTTACCTTAATCCTAATCCAGTTGGGACTCAAGATAGAAGAACCTAATCACACAAATAGCTACATCAAGAGATTCGCTTTTAATTTTGATGGATTACCACCATATACTGCTAGGTGTCACTGGTGGATTTTGGAAGCAATTAGAATGATTTAGATGATGGATCATTCTAATTATATGAATCAGAAAAGTTTTGATCTATCAAAAGATGTTTTGATGATGTCGATGATAGAGATCATAACATATCTCACTACCATATAAAACTAAACCTAATTAGATCACACAAACAAGAATTTAGGTCTGGATGTCATCAATTGGACTAGCCAAGTTCAATTGATTTGGATTAGATCTGATTAGATTCAAGAAAATCATGCTAGCACACGATTGAGCCTAACATTCTTCTTTTTGTAATCACTTAGGTTCGTCTCGACTAAGCCAAATTTATTTGGGCTCACTTAGGAACCTTGTCTTAATCTAACTAGAGCTTGTCTAGATCAAAAAAAAATTATCTTAATTTATTAGATGGATTTAAAACAACATCTACTAATTTTTGTCTCTTGCTAATTCCGATTTTTGGACATAGGTCAACTGTTGACCCTGGACACCTGAACATGGGGTCTTGTGTCATGCACCTATAGGAGAGCATCTGGGGCTCTTGTCCCCCTACTAAATGATGTAAGAGAGAGGGCACATGCCACCCTAGGCATGTGCCCCATATGGATAAGAGATGGAGTCCTATATGTTGGGAATGCGCGCTCTTTCCACATGGATCGACGTGACCGCTGGTGATTAGCCAAGTAATAAGAAAGTACTTCTCAGAGATTAATGTGGAAGCATGATCAAATAATTCAAGAAATAGAGAAGAAGAGAAGAAGAGATTTTTGAGAAAAAAGAGCTTTTATTCAGTATATTTCAGCACACATATAATCTTGACCTATTTTCAGTATATATACTTTACAAAGAATCAACTCCAAGCCTATAGAAAAACTTTTCAAACCTAAATAATCTACGTACACAAAATAATAACCCATGAAAACTGAGCCGATCCAGTTTTAGACTAAGCCGGCTAACTTATGATTGGGTCGGCTCAGTCTCGTAGGTTAGCCGACTCAGTCCTAGACTAGCCAACCTAGTTATGTACCATGCTAATAGCCCAAAAATGCTGCTTTCTATCTGAATTTTTCTCTGAGACCTAGCCAACCCAGTCTTGGACTGAGCTGGCCCAGTTTCCAACTTAGCTGGTTCAGTCTCAGGGTGAGCTGACCTAGTGTCTAAATTTTGCTAGGAGAGCTGATTTCTCTTTCGACTTGCTTCCATCTTTCCATGACCTATCTTCCCATATTTCCAAGACTTGGGAGTGCCACTTCTGAGCTCACATTCTTCATCTTGGTGCTTCCAAGTTCTTGTGAACTCATCTCTTCTCAATAGATCCATCCATGCCACACATCTCTGAAAGCTATCACTGGGGAGTACCTTTGTGAGTGCATCAGATTGATTCTCCTTGGTATGGACCTTCATCAGTTCTACTTCACCTTCCTCCACCAGCTCTCTGATCCTGTGGTACCTCATGTCTATATGCTTTATGCATGTATGATAGACTGGGTTATATGCCAACAGCAGAGCACTTTGACTATCACTGAATAATGTAACCTTGCTTTGCTCCACCTCCAACTCATCAATCAGCCTCCTAAGCCAAAAGGCTTCCTTTGCAGCCCCCGTTATCCCAATGTACTCGGCCTTTGTGATAGATAAGGCTATGATTGGCTGATGGGTTGATCTCTAGGATATCGGTCTACCATATATGCAAAAGAGGTATCCAATAGTAGACCTCCTTGTATCAAGATCATGAGCATAATTTGCATCAACAAATCCTTTCAGAGGATCTGAACCTTCACCATCTTCATAGATTGTTCTCCAAATTCTCTTGACTGCCCACCAAACACCAAACCATAACTCCTTTTCCCATGCAGATATCTCAATATCCATTTTAATGCTTTCCGATGTTCCTTTCTAGGATTAGTCATGTATCTACTAACCATGCTCACTGCATGTGTAGTCAATTTCTTCTCTTTGTGAGTATCTCTTTACTACCAGCCTTGCTTTGAATCTAATTTCACCTTGTTCTGAAGGTGCTTCTTTCTTTGTGAACACCCACTTTGAGCCAATAGGTTGAGCACCCTCTAGAAGATCCATCAGCTGCCATATTTGATTCTTCTCGAGTGATTCCATCTCCTCCATCATGGCCTGTATCCATGAATCATGATCCTTACTCTCCATAGCCTCTACATAATTCTCTAGATCTCCATTAATAGTGATGAGTGCATAGAAGATAACCTCATCAATGTCATATTTGATCGATCTTCTAATAGTATGCTAGGGCTTGTGCAAAGCCACTCCCACTGGCACATCTCTGTCTGATGTCTGTTGCTACTCCTACACATCTGTCTAAACTGCCAGTCCTCCATGCTGATTTTCAATCTGAGATAATACTTTTTTGCCCAACTCCATCTCAATAGGAACACTCTTGTAAGTGGATGTAACCTGCATGCCATCATTCTCTGACTGGCCATCATTGTTCACCTCTATTTCCCCAGTTTCATCTATCCCAGACCTCCTCAAGATGCTCTTCTTATCAAAGATAACGTCTCTACTGATCACTGACTTCTGTGTCTAAAAGTTTTATAGTAGGTACCCCTTGACTTCTTTTGGATATCCTATGAATGTCATCTTTTGAGATTTTGGATCTAATTTGCTCCTCTCGGTTGCCTCCACATGTGCATAGGCTGTGTAATCGAAGACTTTTAGGTGGTCAAGCTCCACCTTGTTTTCACTCCAGACCTCCTCTGGAATACCTCCATTTAGCTTATAATGAGGGATCTTGTTCATAAGAAAATAAGAAAAAGTTAGAGCATCATCCTAAAATAACTTTGGGAGTGATGTCTGCAGCCTCAAACTTCATGCCTTCTTGGTCAGCGTCTGATTCATCCTTTCTGCGATACCATTCTACTGGGGAGACATCTTCATCATGTAATGGAATTTGATGCCATTTTTCTCATAGTACCTCCTAAACTCCAGACTAGTATACTCCCCTCCATTGTTCGACCTCAGACACTTCACCTATCTTCCCGACTCCTCTACTTCAGCTCTCCAAGCTCTGAACCGAGTAAATACCTCTGATTTTTCTTTGATCAGATAAACCCACACCTTTCTTAAGAAATCAATAATGAAAGTGACAAAGTATTTGCCCCACCTCTAGCTGATATAGGAGCTGATCCCCACACATCTGAGTGCACTAAATCTAGCACTCCCTCATTGCACTTGGTACTTCTGGCAAACTTCATCCTATGCTATTTGCCAAAGATGCATGATTCACAAAGATCTGTGCCCTCCTTCTTCAGGGCTAGGATCGTACCTTTTCTGCTTAGTTCAGTGAGCCCACAGTCACTCATATAATCCATCCAATAGTGCCATAGCTGATATAAAATCTACTCTTCCTGTGCCGCTGCTAGCACCTTTGCATAATCATTTACCACCGAGCCTTCCATTCTATAAAGATTGTTGCTCAGTCTTCTACCTCTCATCCCCATCAAAGCTCTCTTGGAAATTTTCAGAAATTCACTCCTAGCTTGGCTACTAAAAGAATAACTCTGCTCCTCCAAGTAGTCCAAAGAAATAAAATTCCTTTTCAACTCTGATACATGCCTGACATTTGATAATGTACGAATGATCCCATCATATATCCTCACCCTGATAGAGCCAATTCCAGCTACTTTGCATGGGTGATCATCTCCAAGGCTGATACTTCTACCATCGGCCTTCTGATAGATAGCAAGCCACTCCCGATGAGAAGTATAGTGGTGCGAGCATGCTGAATCTAATATCCACATAGTATCATACTTTGTGGATCCATCTGATACAACTAGTAGGTCTTCTCCACTGGTTACAGAAGTTGTATCATCTTTCTTGCTGGCCTTCCCTTTTTTTGATCTCAAAAGGGGACAATCTCTCCTTAGGTGTTTGGATTGATGATATTTATAATATTTCAATATCATCTTCCTTTGATCATGAGACTTTGACCTATCCTTGGATTTTCCTCTTGTCTTCTTCTTTGATCTTCCTTATCTTTCGTTCATAGCCAATATCTCAAACTTAGGGTCTCCCTTGCAGATCTTTTCTCTTTGCTCATTTGATCTGAGCACACCAACAACCTCTTCATAGTTTAGGATCTCTTTTCCATAAACTAAAGTTGTTATGAGACCATCATACGAACCTGGGAGAGAACATAATAGCAGTAATGCCCGATCCTCCTCATCGATCTTCACATCCAAATTCATCACCTCAGAACACACCTGATTGAACCTTTGGATGTGTGCAACAAGATCTTCTCCTTTAGGCATCCTCAGACTATATAGCTATTTCTTCAACCATAGTTTATTCGTCATGTTCTTTCTCATGTATTTATTTTTGAATCTCTTCTAGAGCCCCTTTGCCATAGTTTTTATGCAAACCTTCGAGAAAACCTGATCGGCCAAGCACATCTAAATTATGCTAAAAGTAATTCCCTCCAACTCTTTTTAGTTCTCAGCACTGATCTTTTTTGACTTTTCTTTTGCCAAGACCTTGTAGATCCTCTACTGAACCAACAAGTTCTTTACTCTTTGCTTCTATAGAATAAAGTTTTTCTTACCATCAAACTTCTCAAAATCTATCTTGAATCTACTTGATCCCATGACTTCAAACAAGTCAAGAACAAATCCCTAACACCCTTCATGATCTCACACACCAGCAAAACTATCCTTCAAAGAAGATTTAACTAGCTCTAGATCCTTATTCCAAACTTCTGTATCACCGTTCCTCCATGTAAACAATCTCCATCTGAACCTAGAGACAATCATGAAGCAAACTAGAAGTTTTAGGATATAACCTAGTGCAATAGATCCTGAATTTAGTAAACCCTAGGTGTCTTTCTTTCTTCCATGCAACACCACTCTAATACCAAATGTCGGGAATGCACGCTCTTCCCACATAGATTGACATGGCCTCCAATGATTAGCCAAGCAATAAGAAAGTACTTCTTAGAGATTAATACAAAAGCATGATCAAATAACTTAAGGAATAGAGAAGAAGAGATTTTCGAAAGAAAAGAGCTTTTATTCAGTATATTTCAACATACTTACAATCTTGACCTATTTTCAGTATATATACTTTACAAAAGGTCAAGTTTAAGCTCATAAAAAAAATTTTCAAACCCAAAAAACCCACGTACACAAATATTCCATGCCATCTTTTGATCCACTCTTTCTCCTCTCCATGCTCAAGGTGTTGGGCATAGGTTCAAGTGCGATCCAAGGAAGAAAGGCACCTAAATGAAGAAGAAGACAGCACTGCTGAAAGAGACGATCGCTACCTCTTTAAAAGAGTTTTGAAGAACTTCAAGATTAGATTCAGATCTAATTTTTGAAGAGTAGATTTAGAAGGAGAAGACCTTCAGATCTTGCCTGAGTGGATATCGGTAGAGGCCAGGCACTTGCGTGGCTCCTGCTAGAATCTCAAAAAAGATCAGAATCATCACAGGATAATTTGATTATCCAAATACAAGGTATGAAATTAAACTAAATTTAATTTTATTTTTGTTCTTAATATCAGATCCTAAAGGATCAGATCCAAGATGTCTCAGATCTAATTATGATCTGAGAAATTTTTTTTTGAAATGTTTCTTCAGATTTAATCAGATCTAAATGATTCTGTGTCAGAAAATATGATTTTTCTTCAACTGGTATCAGAGCTAGGTTAGCGGTTCTTCAAATTTACCTTAGATCTGATTTTATTTTATGATTATGATCTGATATTAAAAAATTTTAGATGCCACATCAGATGTGATTAGATTTAAAATTAAAAAATTAAAAATTTAAATTATTTAGATCTAATATGTATGAGATGCATGACTAGACTAGGTATAGAATAGTTCTATATGAAGTCTAGTATAATCATGTACTTAATTTGATTAAATATGATTCTAGATCTATTTAATTTTTATTTTTTTGATGTCATAATTATTGTAATCAGATCTAAAAGTAGAAAATATTTTTTTTTAATTTTTGAATTATTCATATGAGATATGAAAGATGCATGCTTAGACTAGTCATAGAATAGTTCTATAAGATGTCTAGAATAGTTTTATATTTGATATGATCAAATTTAAAATTTTATTTTTTAGATTTAATATGAGATATTTCAGATCTAAAAGTATGCATATTGTTTTAGTTATGATACATAAGATGTATACAAAATATGTATCAGTTAGATCATTAATTGTATATGCGATATATGATCTAGATCTAATTAGTTTTGTAGTAGAAAATTATATTTTTGATTAAGACATTCCCCATGGCCATTTGATCATAAGAATAAAGTAGGATTTAAAGGATCTCTCCTTCTATTTGATGGGGTGTTCTTATGACGTGCAGGGGTGCTGCGCATTCATCCTTAATCAAAAATTAGAACTTATTTCTCTGCAAAATCCTAGATCCTGAAATCCTAAAATTTTTGTTACATATTTTGTTCATGAATCCAAAACTTAATTAAGAATTAAGATAATAAAATTAATTAGATCTAAAAATTATAAACTTTTAGATCTAAGATATATTCATAAAATTGGGTTCGAGCTTGGGTAGCTCAATTAGGTCTAGCGATTGATCAAACCAAATTAAGAGTTGGTTAGGTGGGATCAAAGAAAGCTTAGATTTGACCAGCCTAATAGAATTAAGTCTAGATCAAGATCAAATCACATTGAGGTGTGACTCGATCAAGTCAAGACCTAATTTGGCCCCATGGTTCGATCCTGGATTGTAGGCTAATCCAATTAATTCTGATTTGATAATTTGGTATCTAAGGTAAGTCTGGCAGATATGATCGACTGATTTTTAATTGAAAGCTACTCGATCTAAATGCATTCTTCTCAAGTTAATGACATATCCCTTCCACCGATCTCACTTATCTGACCATTTGTGTCGATCCAATTTTGGTTTACGGTGGCTAACAATTCGAGCCAACCCATGCCACTAGGTTAGTCATAATTATTATGACTAAGCCAAGTTAAGTTTAAAGAGATCTAAATTAAATCTTTTTAAAAAAATATTAGGTCTAAGATCTTCCACCATTGTGGATGTGCGGGCCCTTACCAAAATTGATTGTTCTCGGTTGGATATAGTAGTTCAGTTACATCAGAAAGATGCAACCATGTCTATTAGGCATTGGATGCTACAGGTTGGAGGATGGGTTGGACTCAATATTTTGAATATGGTAAGGGATCTCAGGAATTCAATTCATGCAAATGGTGGGTCAAACTTAACTAAGGGGAGTGGATCAATATTTCGGATATAGCGAGATTTATAAATTAGAGATCAAATTTGGGTGCACCATGATTAGAGAATCATTGGATAAGAGTTGCCTACTCATCGATTGATCCATCACCAATAACTATTAGGTAAGGTGGTGAATCAGTCGGTGGAACCGCACCACCGACTAAAAATCAATAATCATGGAGATTTTTGCATCTCTGCCAAGATAGTGTAGGAATCTAAGTAAATAGTAAAAGCCTAATTTATTTAAAAATAAAACTCCTAAATAAATTGGTTAAGTCTAATTATAAAATCTAACTAGAAACTTTGACTCTCTACAGGAAGATGTTTGCATCCAACCCACTAGCCCGTATCCTAAACACCCATCGACTGACTAGATCCAACTATAAGGATTGGCTTTGAAACTTTAAAATTATTTTGGATTTTGAGAAGTTAACTCATGTGTTGGAACAGAATCCTCCCATCTTACCAGCTCATCCATCCACTGATCAGAGAGCATCTCTTGAGAAATGGATGGATGAAGATAACAAAATTAGGTACTATATATTGGGCTCGATGTTTGATGAGCTCCAGCACCAACATGAAGACATTAAGACTAGCCGTCAAATATTGGCTCAACTGCAAGAGTTGTTTGGTGAGCAGAGTCATGCAGCCAAATATCAAATCACTAAAAGATTGTTTAAGGCTCAAATGCATGATGGATAGTCGATCCAAGATCATTTTCTGATAATGATCAAGAACATAGAAGAGCTTGAGAAGCTCGATGTCAAGTTAGATCGAGATTTGCAGACTGACATAATTCTATAGTCCTTGACTGATACGTATGGATAGTTTATCCTGAACTACCATATGCATAAACTTCAGAATACCTTGGCTAAGCTCATGAATATGCTAGTTACTGCTGAGTTTTCTATGAAAAGTTTTAAAGACTCAGTACTTGCGTGGAGCAGACTTCTTTCAAGAGAAAATCTTTTGAAAAAAAGAAGTTCATGAAGAAGCAGAAGGTGGATGGTGGAAAGAAGAAGTAGACAGAATCAAAGAAGAAGGCTACTGATAAAAAAATATATTTTCATTGCAACACTGACGGCCACTGAAAGCTGAACTACCCTCTTTACCTGGCCAGCCTGAAGAATAAGAAGGAGGTAGGTCCTTTTGGAGGTATGCTCGTTATAGAATCTAATCTTATGGTTTCTTCTACATCTAGTTAGATGCTTAACTCTGGTTTTGGTGCTCACTTGTGCACTTCTATGCAGGGTCTTGAGGATTGCAGGAGGCTGAGGGATGGTGAGATGATCCTATGCATAAAAAATGGAGCAAGAGTTGCTGCTATGGCCATGAAAACTTATCCTCTGTGATTACCATCAAGATTAGATTTTGTTCTTAGGGACTATTTTATATGCCTACAGTAAGCAGGAATTTAATTTCTATTTTATGTTTAGCACAGGAAGGCTATGTAATTAGTTTTCTTAAGGACCATTATAGTATTCTTTATGAAAGAAATAAAATTGTAAGTGGTTTTCTTATAAATGATCTCTATCAGTTACATATTGATGTTTCTATTTTTAATATCGAGCAAAACATGAATTCCATTGGATCAAAATGATCTAGGGATAGTCTAAATGATAGATATCTTTGGCACCTTAGGCTAGGTCATATAGCTGAAGATAGGATTGACAAATTAGAAAAATCTGGGCTATTGAGTCCATTAACTTTCGAGTCATATTTAATTTATGAATCATGCCTTCATGGCAAAATGACTAAGCTCCCTTTTGTAGGACATGGGGAAAGGGCCAAGACCTGCTTGCCCTAGTACATATTGATGTATGCAGTCAATTTGATGTGCCAGCCAAGGGCAATTACATCTACTACATCATCTTTATTGATGATTTATCTCAGCACGGGTATGTATATTTGATGCGATATAAGTTTGAAGCTTTTGAGAAGTTCAAGAAATTCAAACTTGAAGTAGAAAAATAAATAGAAAAATATATTAAGATTCTTCGATCAGATCGAGAAGGCAAATACCTTAGTCGAAAATTCCTGGACTATCTTAAGGTTAATGGCATAGTCTCTCAATGGACTCCACCTGGAACACCTCAACTCAATGGAGTTTTAGAATGGAGAAATTGGATCCTATTAGATATGGTCCGATCCATGATGAGTTTCACGGACCTTTCTGAGTTTCTTTGGGGATATAGTCTATTAATCGCTATATATCTACTAAATATGGTTCCATCAAAAATCATTCCTACTACACCATATGAGATATGGCATGATAAGAAATCAAGTTTGAGTCATCTTAGAATTTGGGGTTGATCAACCATGTCAAGAGACAACAGATGGACAAATTAGAGTCTAGGTCATTTAGAGCTTGATTTATTGGATATCCTAAAGAGTCATTAGGATAAAATTTCTATCTTTTGAAAGATCACAATGTGATTGTGAGTTGACATGCCATCTTCCTTGAAAATTAGTTTATTTAAGATGGTGGCATCGGAAGGCAGATCAGATTCGAGGAGAACGTCTCCAATGAGAAACGTGCTAAGGAACCTATGGAACCAAATCAGATTGAGCCAAGCTAGACACTACCTTCTCCATCTCGTAGATCAAGTAGAATTTTTCATCCTTCTGAAAGATATTTAGGTACTATTTTAGAGGACGTAGGGAAAATATTCTGCATGAAAAATGGAGTTTAAGGTGATGATCTCAAAACTTATGACGAGGCGATATCAGATATCAACTTCAAAAAATGGTTAGAGGTGATGAAGTCAAAAATTGACTCAATGCATTCTAACCAAGTCTGGACCTTGGTAGATCCACCTGAAGGTATAGTACCTATTGGATGTAAATGAATCTTAAAGAGAAAGATAGGTGCTAATGGGATTGTAGAGACATTCAAAGCAAGGCTCGTAGCGAAAGGATATAGTCAGTGCAAAGGAAATGACTATCAGGATACATTTTTGCCAGTAGCCATGCTTAAATCCATCCGCACATTACTTGCTGTTGTAGCCTATTTTAGTTATAAAATATGCCAGATGGATGTGAAAATGATATTCTTAAATGGATATCTTGAGGAAGATATCTATATGAAATAGCCGCTAGGTTTTACATCCAGTGATAATAATCACAAGGTATGCAAGCTGCAAAGATCCATACATGGACTTAAGCAAGCATCTCGGAGCTGGAATGCTCATTTTGATGATGTAATCAAATTATTTGGATTCATCAAGAATGAGGAGGAGCCCTGTATTTTCAAAAAGATCAATGGGAGAGCTGTTGTCTTTCTTATAGTATACATTGATGACATCCTCCTAATTAGGAATGATATTCCCATGTTGACTACAGTCAAAATATGATTGTCCAAGGAGTTCTCTATGAAAGATCTAGGAGAGGCATCTTTTATTCTAGAAATTAAGGTCTATAGAGATAGACCGAATAGGATGTTGGGTCTCTCATAGAAGATGTGCATAGAAGAGGTGCTAAAAAGGTTTAGCATGGAAATCTCCAAGGGGGGATTGGTATCCTTCAAACATGGCATTCATCTCTCCAAGAAGATGTGACTCAACACACCTGAGAAGATTGAACACATGAGCAAGATCTCTTATGCTTTGACAATAGGGAGCCTCATGTATGCCATGCTGTGTATACGATCTGATATTGCCCATGCTGTGAGCGTGACGAGAAGGTATCAGTCAAATCCAAGCGAAGAGCACTGGACTTCTATGAAATATATCCTTAAGTACCTAAGAAGGACTAAGGATATGTTTCTAGTCTTTGGTAATGAAGAACTCAGGTCCAGGGGTATATAGACTTGGATTTTATATTCGATATAGATGATCGAAAGTCGACATCTGAAAGTCTGTTTGTGTGCAATGGTGGTCCTATCAACAGAAAGAGTTTCAAGCAGACTGTGATAGCAGATTCCATCATAGAAGCAGAGTACATAGCTATGTTGGAGGTGGCAAAGAAGGCATTCTAGTATAAGAAGTTTGCCGCAGAGCTAGGAGTGATGCCATCAGCGAAGGAGAAATCCTGATTTCTCGGATCAGGTTCGTTCAGATCTGATTGGATCAAGAGAGATATTTTAAATTTTTTTTTTAAAATCTAAATTAGATCTAAGACATTTCAGATCTAATTTTATAGATCTAATAAAATAAAATAAAATAAATTAAATTTGATTTAATTTTATATCTTTTGTTGGGTAATCAGATTATCTTGTGATGATCCTGCTGATTGCCTGAAGTTCTAGATCTAGCCATGCAAGTGCCTAGCCTCTATCAGTATCCACTTAGACTGGATCTAGAGATCTTCTTCTTCTTTATTACCTCTCCAAATATTAGATCTAGATCTGATTTGGAGGATCTTCAAAACTCCTCTTGAAGATCTGGAATCGTCTCTTACAGTAGTGCTGCCTTCTTCCTTTCTTGTCACTTTTCTCTTACCTGGATCGCACTAAACTGGAGCCCAAATCTCCTTGGACATGGAAGAGAGAGAGAGGACTAAAAGATGGCATGGAGGAAGGAGAGGGGCAGCCTTAGGGCATGGGCTAAGGAAGAACTTCTGTAAAGCATGGCGCAGATAGGATTTATATAGACCCTATTGCCCCATGCAGTGCCACATCATCTCGGCCAATCATGTTGCTTCATGCAATCAGATCTAAATCTGATTCATGGGATGACATCATCTGATCCAATTAGATGAGAGCCCCCTTAAATCATCCTTAGGTGGCGCCAAGACTGGTCAAAGCTGAGTCTTAGGTGCCTACCTAAGTTGATTCCAAGAAGCACCTGAAGTCCCATCTGTATGGGACTCCAGGCATCCCTTTCCATGGGCGCTTGCCTCCCTAGGGATGTGCCCCCTTCTTTCCAATTTCTAGAAAGAGGACAAGCCCCTATCTTCTCTCCTATGGGTGCATGACACATGGGCAGATGTCTTAGTGTCAAAGGTCAACGTTTGATCAAAGTCAAAAGACAAAAATTAGCAGGTGATGGAAAATGGTAGGTATTGTTTCAAATTTATCTCATAAATTAAGGCAACCCTTTTCTGATTTGAACAAACTCCAGTCAAACCAACTAAAGGTATCTGAGTGAGTACAAATATATTTGGTTCAGTCGAGACAACTTTTAATGATAGTAGAAGGAGAACATTAGGCTCAATCGTGTGCTAGCATGATTTCCTTGAACCTAATTAAATCTTATTCAAATCAATTGAACTGAATTATCCAATTGATAATATCTAGATCCAAACCCTTGTTTATGTGACCCAGTTAGGTTCAGTTCTGTATGGTAATAGGATATGTCATGATCTCTATCATCGACATCATCGAAACACCTTTTAATGGATCAGAATTTATTCTGATTCATACAACTAGAATGATCGATCATCCAAATCATTCTAATTGCTCCCAAAATTCATAAGTGACACCTACCAATATATGGTGGCAATCCATCAGAACTGAAAATGAACCTCTTGGTGCAACTACCTATGTGATTAAGTTCTTCTATCCTGAGCTTCGATTAGATTAGGGTTAAGGTGAACTCGTCAAACCCTAATTTTCGTCATATAATTTAATCATTCAATTCAAGTTCGATGTGAAAACCTTAATAGAAACTCTTTCTATTATTTCACTCTGCCATGGCCATGGGCTTAAGGACTTGATTCTCATGATCATCATAGGGCTGCTCCTCATCCACCGAGGCAGACAGATTCTCTCTTGGTGTAATCCAATTCCTACAATGAACATGCTATAGCCAACATACACCTCAGGATTCTCAATGGCTAGGAGATCAAGTCATGGTGTAGTCAAACTATAACACCCTCAAGATGAACTGCCGATGCACCTCAGATCAATGAACTAGACACACCACTACAGTTTTGAGCCAATCATCGACCAGAAGGTAGACTTCCTTATGACTACTCGAGGTGGTCACACTCAGTGCCCTCGTTCCCTAACGAGTACCTGTACTCTCACTCCGATGTCTCTACACCTTAGAATCAAGACTCATCTACTATAAAGAAGCGATTGTACACCAACCTTTTAGATCAATCACCATCCTCATGATGATCCTATGGTCAAAAGCATTTTATGAGTTAATAATGAAAATTCTTGTCTTAAATTTTCAACTCTTGAAAATAAGAATTATCATTACCATTAACTCAAGGGATGTATCACAGACACTAAATACACATTTTGTTAGAAAATGACCCATTTTATCATTTATAGTTAAAATTATAATTTTGCCCTTAGAAGTGTTTTACAAGTGTCAGGCAATTCTGGCTTCTAGGGCGCACATATCTAACAAATTTCTACTTGACCTAAAGTCAATTGGCTACAAATCTAAGTCCCATCTTCTCAAGATGGGCTTCGATTTTTTGTTGGCCTAATGGCTTTGTAAGTGGGTCTGCTGCATTGTTTGCGGAGTCGACTCTCTTGACCTCGATGTAACCCTTCTCGAGGTAATTACGGATGAGGTGGTATCGCCGCTCGATGTGCTTGAATTTTTGATGAGACCTCGGCTCCTTAGCAAGGGCTATGGTGCCATTGTTGTCATAGTATAGAGGAATGGCATCTGATGGCATCACTGTGATCTCTGCAGCAAACTTCTTATACTAGAATGCCTCCTTCATAGCTTTTGATGCAGCAATATATTCTACTTCCATGGTGGAATCTGCTATTATAGTCTGCTTGAAACTTTTTCAACTGACAACTCCACCATTACACAAAAACAGACTCCCAGATGTCAACTTTCGATTATCTACATCAGACATAAAATTCAAGTCTGTATGTCCCTGGATTTGGAGTTCTTCATTACCAAAGACCAACAATATATCCTTAGTTCTTCTTAAGTACATAAGGATATATTTCGTAGAAGTCCAATGTTCTTCACCTAGATTCGACTGATATCTGCTCGTGACACTCACAGCATGGGCTATATTAGGTCGTGTACATAACATGACATACATGAGGCTCCCTATTGCTGAAGCATAAAGGATCATGCTCATGCATTCTATTTCCTCAGGTGTGCTAGGGCACATCTTCTTGGAAAGATGAGTGCCATGTCTGAAGGGTACCAAACCCCTCTTAGAGTTTTCCATGCTAATCCTCTTTAGCACTTCCTCTATGTACATCTTCTATGAAAGTCGTAGCATCCTATTCGATCTATCTCTATAGACCTTAATTCCTAGAATAAAAGATGTTTCTCCTAGGTCTTTCATGGAGAATTCTTTAGATAACCATATTTTAACTATGGTCAACATGGGAATATCATTCCTAATAAGGAGGATATCATCCACGTACAACAGCGCTCCCATCGATCTTTTTGAAGACACATGGTTCCTCCTCATTCTTGATGAAACCAAATAATTTGATCACATCATTGAAATGAATATTCTAGCTCCGAGATGCTTGCTTAAGTCCATATATGGATCTTTGCAGCTTGCATATCTTGTGATTAGTATCACTGGATGTAAAACCTAGTGGCTGTTCCATATAGATATCTTCCTTAAGATATCCATTTAAGAATGCTATTTTCATGTCCATTTGCCATATTTCATAATCGAAATAGGCTGCAACAGTAAGCAATGCGTGGATGATTTTTAGCATAGCTACTGGCGAAAAAGTATCCTGATAGTTAATGCCTTCACACTGACTATAATCTTTTGCCATTAATCTAGCTTTGAATGTCTCCATATTTCCATCTGCACCAATCTTTCTCTTGTAGATCCATTTACACCCAACAGGTACTATACCTTCTAGTAGATCTACCAAGGTCCAGAATTGGTTTGAGTGCATCGAGTCAATTTCTAACTTCATTGCCTCTAACCATTTCTCGGAGTCGATATCCGATATCATCTTGTTATAGGTTTTGGGATCATCACCATGAACCCCATTACCTATGCGAAATATTTTCTTTATTTCCTCTGAAATGGTACCTAAGTACCTCTCAGGGGGACGAAAAATCCTTTTCGATCTATGAGGTGGAGGAGGTAGTGATTGTATTGGCTCAACCTGATTTGATTCCATTTGGTCCTTAGCTCGTTGCTCTTATGAGACTTTCTCATTGAGCTTGATCTACTTTCTAATGCCGCTATCTTGAATAAACTATTTTTCAAGAAAGATGGCATGTTGACTCATGATTACATTATGATCTTCTGAAATGTAGAAATAATATCCTAATGACTCTTTAGGATATCCTATAAATCAAGCTCTAAAGGACCTAAAGTCTAACTTGTCCACTTGTTGTCTTTTGACATGAGCCGGACAACCCCAAATTCTGAGATGACTCAGACTTGATTTCTTACCATGTCATATCTCATACGGTATGGTAGAAATGGTTTTAGAAGGAATCCTATTCAGTAAGTATATTGCAGTTAATAAACAGTATCCCCAAAGAAAATCAGGGAGGTCTGTGAAGCTCATCATGGATCGAACCATATCTAATAGGGTTCGGTTCCTCCATTCTGAAACCTCATTAAGTTGAGATATTTCAGGTGGAGTCCATTAAAAGACTATGTCATTTTTCTTGAGATAGTCTAGGAATTCTCGACTAAGGTATTCATCTTCTTGATCTGATCGAAGAACCTTAATGGGTTTTTCAGTTTGCTTTTCTACTTCATGTCTGAATTTCTTGAACTTTTCAAAAGTTTCAGACTTGTATCTCATAAGATACACATACTCATACCTAGATAAATCATTGGTAAAGGTTATGAAGTAGACAAAGTTGCCTCTAGCCGGCACATCAAATGGGCCGCACACATCAGTATGTACTACGGCAAGAAGATCCATGGCCCTTTTCCATGTCCTACAAAAGGGAGTTTAGTCATTTTTCCATGAAGACAAGATTCATAAATTGGATATGACTTGGAAGTCAATGGATTCAATAGCCTAATTTTTTTTAATTTGTTAACCCTATCTTCTACTATATGACCTAGTCTTAGGTGCTATAGATACCTATCATTTGGACTATCTTTAGGTCATTTTATGGCATTCACATTTTGCTTGATATTAAAAATAGATACATCAATATGTAACTGATAAAGACCGTTAATAAGGAAACCACTTGCAATTTTATTTTTTTCATAAAGAATGTTACAATGGTCCTTAGGAAAACTAATTACATAGCCTTTTAGTGCTAGGCATGAAATAGAAATCAAATTCCTACTTGCAACAGGCACATAATAATCGTCTTTTAATACTAAGTCTTAATCAGATGGTAGTCGAAGAGGATATGTTTTCATGGCCATGGTAGCAACTCTTGCTTCATTTTCGACGTGCAGGATCATCTCACCATCCCTCAGCCTCCTGCTATCCTCAAGATCCTGCTTAGAAGTGCATAAATGAGCACTAGAACCAGAATCAAGCACCCAACTGGATGCAGAAGAAACTGTAAGGTTAGACTCAATAACGAGCATACCTTCAGAAGGACCTACCTCCTTATTCTTTAGGATGGCCAGGTAAGTAGGGCAATTCCGCTTTCAGTGGCCGTCATTGTTGCAATGGAAATACTTTTCTTTGTCAGTGGCCTTCTTCTTTAGCTCTGTCTTTTTATTCTTTTCTGCTTCCACCTTCTACTTTTTCACAGACTTCTTTTTCTTTCCAAAAGACTTTTTCTTGGAAGAAGTTTGTTCCATAGCAAGCACTGAGTCTTTCATGGAAAGCTCAGCAGTAACCAGCATGTTCATAAGTTCAGCCAGGAAATTTTAAAGTTTATGCATATGGTAGTTCATGATGAACTGCACATATGCATCAGTCAAGGATTGTAGAATTATATCATTCTGCAGATGTAGGTCCAACTTCACTTCGAGCTTCTCAACTCTTCAAGTCTTGATGA